>CAUEHQ010000134.1:0-40915 GCA_958510825.1 Brachypterus glaber | reverse complement strand
GTTTAGTTGATCCCCATTGATGCCTTCTTTCTATACAATATTGTATAAAAATAAAAAAATATATCTTTTCCCCTCTAAAGCTGCCGTAGTTACTGACATTAAATAAGTCTATATATGCAACAAAATATGTAAAAAGTTTATTCTACATGCCGGAGTTCAGAGCGCCTATTTCATGCTCGGAGCCCAAAACGATATAAATGCATATATATATATATATATATATATATATATATATATATATATATATATATATATATATATATATATATAATATGTATGTTACATAAAATGCCCTATAACACAAAGATTTTTTATGTTACATGTGCCATATTACATAAGTATGTAACATACATATGTATGATACATATAATGCAATATTGCATGTTATGTATCATATATAGAGTAGGGTGGGTCAAAAAAAACGACTATTTTTTTTACTTTGTACTGTGAAAAATCGGTTGCTAGACACCTCTAGAAAATTCTCACCAAATATGAGCTCTTAATTTTGATAAGAAGGTCCTCCGCTTTACAATTTTCCATTTTTTCCTCAGTATTAGAAATAAAAATTCATATCTCTTTGACAACTGTTCTTTGAAAAGTATTTCTCCCCATATTCTTGTAGGAAATCGAACTCTCTACAAAAAAAGTCTCTTACAATTTTTTCGTAAACCTCACCGTTTAAAAGATATCAAAGGTTAAAGTTTAATTATTTTAAGAGACATTTCTGTTTTGCTTATGAATTTTATAACTCGCTTACAAAAAATTGTTATGATTTGTGCAATTCATAATTTTGTAGGAAATTAACTGCTCTACAAAAATGGTTTCTTATGATTTGTCGATTAAATTAAGCGTTTAAAAGATATTCATCGTCAAACTTCAATGCATACTAATTTTAATAGTTTTTGATGAATAATTCGAAAAAATTCAATTTAATTTATGAGTTTCACGAAAATTTATACAAATTTGAGTTTCTATTGTAAGAGTATAGAAGTTTCCCTTTCGAAAATTTATTTGAAACTTTTTTATTTTAATAATATTTTCATAAAAATTGTTTTTCTTCAAAATCAATACTTTTCATATTTAATTCATAACTAAAACGTTATTTTTTTCAAAATTTAATAAATCATTGACTCTGAGTTAGAAATAATAATGTACTAATTTTTTTTTCAATATAACCAAACATACTTAGGACTAAAAAAAAAAACGAGACAAATAGTTTAAAACATTTCTCTTTTCATAGGAACTCAAATTTGTAAAAGTTAAACTCATAAATTAAATTGAAATTTTTCGAATTATTCATCAAAAACTATTAAAATTAGTATGCATTAAAGTTTGACGATGAATATCTTTTAAACGCATAATTTAATCGACAAATCATAAGAGACCATTTTTGTAGAGCAGTTAATTTCCTACAAAACTATGAATTGCGTAATTCATAACAATTTTTTGTAAGCGAGTAATAAAATTCATAAGCAAAACAGAAATGTCTCTTAAAATAATTATTTTTATTGATTATAATCAAACTTTAACCTTTGATATCTTTTAAACGGTGAGGTTTACGAAAAAATTGTAAGAGACCTTTTTTGTAGAGCGTTTGATTTTCTACAAGAATATGGGAAATACTTTTTAACGAACAGTTGTCAAAGAGATATGAATTTTTGTTTCTAATACTGAGGAAAAAATGGAAAATTGTAAAGCGGAGGACCTTCTTATCAAAATTAAGAGCTCATATTTGGAGAGAATTTTCTAGCAACCGATTTTTCAGAGTACAAAGTAAAAAAAAATAGTCCGTTTTTTTGACCCGCCCTAATATACATATAATGTTAACTAAATATCAAAATACAACATTTCTGAGCAATTATATCCCATACTTTTACTTTTAATCAGGTTTAGGCAAGTTTTTTCCATGTAGGTAATTGATATTTTAGCCTCCAGTTCCAAGTGAAAAATGGAAAGAAACTTTGGATGCAACCAAGGACAAAAATATTTGCGTGCAGGGAAACAATCCTGTTAAAGGATCTGAAGATTGCCTGTATGTCAATGTATATACCACAAGTGTAAGTACCTAAAAAGTTTTATAATAAAAAAAAGTAGGATACAAAGGACTAACCATCCTTTTTACAAAATCAAGAGAAAGTTTCAATAGTAAAACTTATTTTTTATTTTCATACACAAATCCAACTGTAAATTTCGAAACCTCGTATTTAAAAAAATAAATTTCCGATTTATTGTACTAATCAACATGGTAAATGATAATATGTTAATATGATTAGTTTATAAGTTACGTTTGGACTTTTCATCAAATTCGATTAACAAAAGACTGTAAACTTTTAACTACATTTATAAGATCGTTTGGTCGATTTTATTTTAAGTCTTTACCTTTTGGTCTATCTTGTAGTCCTGAATATTTTTTTGGTCATTTAGATAAGATTCTTGCAGGTATTCAAGGTGTAATCAAGCATGTTGATGATATTTTAATTTTTGCTCCAACAACATAATGCAATTCTCAGGGATGTTTTGTCTAGGATTTATAAGGAGGGTCTTAGGCTTGATAGAAGCAAATGTTGGTTGGCGTTAATTCTTTGAAGTTTCTTGGTCATTTTATATCGGAAAAAGGTATCTCGGTAGACGAGGATAGGGTAATAACAATCAAGAATTTTCCAGATCATACGAACAAAAATGAGTTATTACAGTTTCTTGGAATGATTTTTCTAGTTAATTTATTCCTAATAAAAGTATTATTTTGGAACCTTTAACTTTCTTATTAAAAAAATTGAACTTTTAATTGAGACGGATTGTTTCGTTAATTTTATTATTAAAAATCTGCACATTAAGAAGGATTTTATGTCAAAATTAAAAAATGAACAATCTTTAGACCTGGTTTGTTTAAAACTAAAGAATATTCAATTAAAGCTTCGCCAAAACAAAGGAACTTGGCTAAAAATTTAAAATGCTATTTTCAGTATCGACATGATATTTCTTTTAATGAAGGATATTTATTAAAGGGTTCCAGAATAATAGTTGCAAAAGCAATGTTTAGAATTCATTCATTAAGGACACCAGGAAATTGTTAAGTGTCGAGAACGTGCTACACAATTGGACTTTTTACAAACTAAACCAATTGATAACTAACTCCTCGATTAAAGGTTTAGATTGAAACTTATGAGGTATATGTATCATTTTATATTCTCCAGGAAAAACTAGTAGTTGCTCATGCTCTTAGTAGAAATCCTATCAAAATGTATTTTATATTCTATTGATGAGGAACTTTTTGAGACGGATTGTTTTGTTAATTTTATTATTAACAATCTGCACATTAAAAAGGATTTTATGTCAAAATTAAAAGATAAAAATCTTTAGATCTGGTTTGTCTAAAACTTAAAGAATATTCAATTAGAGGTTGGACAAAACAAAGGGACGGTATCCATGATATTTCTTTTAATGAAGGCATAAAGGGTTCCTAGTTCATTGCAAAAGCAGTATTTAGAATTCATTCATTCAGGACACCAGGAAATTGTTAAGTGTCGAGAAGGTGCTAAAATGGCGGTATGGTGGTGTGGTTTGTCCACAATTCGAAAATTTGATGAGTTGTCCAAATTGTATCGAAAATATGTCAAATCCAAGAAAACCTTTTTATATTGATGAAATTCCCAAACGTCCGTAGCAAAAAATTGCAGTAGATTTGTTTAAGTTAAATTCTTGGTACTTAATGACTACTGTAGTATTCAAGGTTCTTTGAAATTCATAAATTAAATAGCATGACAGAATCGGTAATTATTAGTAAATTAAAAGAATATCCAGATATGGAATTCCTGAAATAGTAAGGTAAGACTGGGGTCCCCAATTTCAAAGTGAATTCAATAAATTTTTTGGATTGATTATGATTTTAAACGTTAAAAGTAGTTCATATTTTAGTCAAAGTAATGGCTGCATAGAGTCTGTTAAAGTAGCTAAATCTTATTAAAAAGAATAAAGATATACACTTAGGTTTTATCTTATCGCACCACGCCTTTAGAGAATGGCTTTAGTCCATCAGAGTTGGTCATGAATCGAAAATTAAGATCTCATTTGCCTACATTGCCTTCTAAACAAGGAACTAACAAATACTAAAACTTTTGTAAAAAAAGAGACAGAAGCTAAACAAAAGGTTGTATTGCAATATAATAAGAGACATTGGGTTGTAAATTTATCAGAATTATTTATAAATGACTGTGATAACAGATCTGAAAAGTTTATAGTAGTAGTTGAGAACTATAAAGAACCAAGATCTTACCTAGTAGAGACGGATAGAAGAAAATATAGAAATAGATGGTACAATACCAGTTCCTTATTACAAGAACTTTTATGTTACTCCCACATTCATCTAATAATAACAGTATAGGAATGATATAGTCATTAACAATAACCAAAACAATATAGTTGATATTCAAAGAAATGATATAAATAATAATAACGTAAACAATATAGTTGATATTCAAGAGAATCAAGTACTAATTGACAACAATCAACTTGTTGATGATTTGATTAGTGTAAGCAATGAAGAAATATTCTTGAGAATATAAATGATAATTCAGAAATTCCTTTGACTAATAAAAACGTTAGACCTAAGCTGAAATGGAAATCTCCATGATTGTTATTAAATAAGTTAGTTTATTTAAGTTCGTTAATTTAAGTTACTTTACTTAAGTTAGTTTAATTATCTTAAATAAGGGGGATGTTGTGATATCGTGTTATCTGTTACTATGGAAATGTGTCAAATTGTTATATTTTGTTATTATCTACATTAAACGTCTTCCAGAAATCTTATTAAATCTTTTATTAACCCACAGTACAGCCCACCACTGTCACCATGTATTGTGGGTTAATAAAAGATTTGATAAGATTTCTGGAAGACAGTTTAATAACAAGTAGTTAATAACCAAATATAATAATTTTACATTTGCATAGTAACAGTTAACTCGATATCACAACACATGGTAAATGGTAACATATAGAAACTCCAGTTAATATCATAATTAGCTTATGTTACGTTATATGAGTAATAAATTAAAGTTTAAGTTACCAGTCAACATGTAGAAAGTTGATTAGTACAAGCAACCGAAAAAAATATTTTGAGATAAATAATCTGAATAATATAAAATAAAAAAAGTACAAAAAACTTAAAAAGTTTTGATTGTTTCTCTTGATTTGCTAAAATTGACCTTATAAGGTACATAAATGTACAATGAGAGATCGATTTCCCCACGTATCCTGCAAATCAATTGGACAGAAAGTAAAAGGTTTGAACTACAGAATCACGGAAAGCCCCAAATAAGCTTTATGCTTGTGTACATATAATATGTTTAGAAAAAAATCCAGGCCTTAAAATAGTTATTTATGGTACTAGTGGGTAAAGTAAGATATTGCCCATGAGAAAATTAACCTGCTTGTCTGATGCATGATGACATTTACAAGAAAATAATTTGACAAGTGACAGTTGAGTGGGTAAAATAAATAATTATCCACTCAATAAAGTAAAAGCCACGCGGGGGTTATTATTGAGTTTATCTATTTAAAATAAAGCTGGTAATTGTGTCATTATCTGTATGTATTGGATAAAAGGATTTTAAAGCATCGCGACCCTTATTATAGGTGCATAATACCATAGGACCCACCTGACTATCGTCTGATGGAAATCTAGAGACTAAAGTATATTTTTCAGTATCAGAAGTATTTTAATTGTTTATAGTTACATTCTACACTAGCTGTAGCACACGAAACCGAATAGAAGTTTAACTACCTATTGTTAACCTACTTAATTTTTATTTATTTATCGTAAAGCATACTATATTTTACACATAATTTAAATTCTTGACTCTTTTGTTTTTTTATACAATCAACATTTTAAAATAGTATGATTTTTAATGTCAATTTTTAAGAATGTTGGATTTCAAAAACTTTTACAAAAATTTTAGCATTTCAGTTTAAAAAAAAATTAAATGGGAGTAATGCAGTCAGAATGACAATTTTGTATTATTTTACTGCTTTAAAGTACATTCAATAAAGTAAAAATATGTAAAAGTAATATTAAACAAAAAAAAAATACTCATTAACCGATTTCCAAAAAGGAGGTGGTTATCAATTCGACCTGTGACTGTTTTTTTTATGTTTGTTCCCGGGTAAGTCGGATAATTAAGATAAATCTAATCATTTTAACGCAATTTCACTTAAAAACCACTTAATTTGGTTCTACTACCAGCCAATTTTTTAGAGAAATATCAGATAACTCGGATAAGCTGGATAACTTGGTTAAGGGGTCACTTAAATATTACGGCACCCTGAAAATCTAAACTTGATTTTCTGGACCTATAATATTAAATTACCAAGAGAAAATTATAAATTTTGTCAGCAGCTGCCGAAATGGAAGGACAACTATAATTTAGCTTAGATGACGTTACAAATTTACAAGTTCTATGTCTCTAAAAAGTAAAAAATAAAAAATACTTAAGTCTGTGCCAATTTCACAGGAAATAATAATAAAATAATAAAAAAATAATTGTTAGTAATCAATTTAGGTAATTATGAAATTGGCACCGACTTAAATATTTTTAATTTTTTACTTTTTATAGATAGAAGTCTGTTCATTTTTTTTGCAAAAAGTTTTTTTTTACCATAGTATTTTACAGTTAGTTAAAATACTACCCATATTCCGCAAGGGATTAATATTTAAAAATACACAATTACAATTTTGTTTAGGAAAATTAATTCAAATCAGGTTTTTTATTTATCGGTATTAGCATTAGATATGAAATTTGAAACGCAATTACAAAGCATTTAACTTCAAAACAATTTTTACATTTAACCCTTCGAGACAATTTTTATTTCATTTTGTATTGTAGATTGGCCATTGGCGATCACAAAGTGTTTTTTTTATGAAACAAATATTTTACATAAAAACAAAAAAAAGTGGGACATATAATAAATAATTAGGCATCTTAATCGTGTTATATATGTCCCGTAGGGTATAACGTAACTGTTACACAGGTGTCTGGAACGAGTCAAAACTTTAGAAAAAAATGACCACAAAAACTAACCATGGCGGGATGCTAAGGACCATCCCTGCGTTATAAAACAGTTTTAAGTTAAATCTCTTAGATCCTTTTTTAAAAGTTTTTGCCATTTTTGTTTTCATTATTATAAATAAATATCGTATTTTATACAATGAACTAGAGCAGTGGGGGGACAGGATTCCAATACAAATAAGTAGTGACACTACGTTCAGCCATTAAACGCATTCTTTACTTTAGGGGGTTCAAATTTTTGACACTAGGTAACGTAATAGTTTTTTCTGGTAATACTTGACATGAATAATTTATGTTTGAGCAGACTTTTTGAGATTTTCTTGATTATATGTTATTTTTTTTAATTTATTTTTATTCGTTTGAGAGGAATGTGCATGGAATAATAACAAGAATTTGCATGGTACAAAATAACATGGAATGAATGATAAAACATGGAATGAACGGGATCAGAAGAGAAGCAGTGTAATTATTTGTATTAACAAACTAATACATATGCTTTTCTTAAGCCAGCAACAAAAATCAATTTTAACAATATATTTTGGGGATCTTTATTGGCAACCGTGTAAGAAATACGTGTGTTTATTTACACCTATAATTAACCCGAAATTCGTGTGTTGTAGTGTAAATTAAATACAAAAAAGACGATTAAGTGAAAACTGTGCAGTAAACAACGGACGAGAGTTATAATATTCGCTAAGGACGTTTAAAAACATTGATTATAATTGTAAACAAGTGTTGTCGTAGCGCAATCAGCTGATTAGGAAAACTGGAACGTAGCGTATTTTCGATAAATTGAATTGCGACGTTGCCGGATTGTAATAATAGTAGCAGAAGCAGAGAAAGATGGGAGATAGCGATTCTTCCACTAATGAAGATGGGAAAAGGCCTAGAAAGGAGGAATACTCTATTCAGCGAAGTAAGAAAATTAGAACACCAGTTAAAAACCAGACAGATAATACAGGAGAAAGTGTTTCAAATGGAGACCTACAAAAGATGATGCTGGTAATGATGGCTGATTTAAAGCAAATAAAAGACGGCCAAGAAGAATATAAACCAGAAATACGAACATTAAAAGAGGAAAATAGGAAATTATCTGATAAATTTATCCAACTGGAAAAGAAAATGGAGAAGTTTGAAAAAGATAAGAAAAGAAATAATATTATAATTACGGGAACGGAATGCATAAGAGAAAAAACAAAAGAGGAAATTAAAAATGTAATGGAGAAAATGGGCGCTGTAAATATAGAAATAGTTAAAGCTGAAACTATTAAACCAAAGCAAGGAAATCTTTTTATTGTTGCGGAGATAAGAGATTTGGAGCAAAAAGTAAACCTTATGAAACAGAAAAATAAACTTAAGGGCACAGATGTCTATATCGATAACGACTATATAGTATATACTGAAGAAGAACAAAAAATACAAAAGAAGCTAGTTGAAATTGTAAAAAACGAAAAAGAAAATGGAAAACGTGTTAAAATTGGGTATCAAAAATTAATAGTAGATGGAAAAAAGTGGACCTGGAACATAGATAAAAAGGTTCTAGAAGAAACAAAACAAATAGAAGCAGACACAAAAAACTTAACATCGGGGGAGTTCCAAACCAACAATAAAAAAGATTAATGAAAAAGAAATGATTACGACAAATGCAAGGGACAAGGATATGAATTTAGATACAACAAACCAAAAAGAAATAAAAAATAATACTTGGAATATTGGGACTTGGAATATAAGGAGTTTAAATGGAAAGGAACAAGAATTAGAAGAAGAGTTTATAAAAGAAGGACTAAATATATTAGGTATAACAGAAACCAAGAAAAAAGGAAAAGGCAAACAAATTCTGGATAATGGTCATATACTACTATACAGCGGGGTAGGGCGGCAGCCGGGGTGGGATGCATTATTCACAAACAATATGTACAAATGATTTTAAACTGGAAAGCTTGGAGTGAAAGAATAATGTCAATTGAAATAGAAAACAAAAATAAAGGCAACTGGACGATAATAATAGCATACGGCCCAAACGAGAATGACAGAGTAGGAAAAAAAGACAAATTTTGGCAAGAGCTAACAGAAGTAACAGAGAACGGAAAAGGTAAAATGTGCATTGTAGGAGATTTTAATGGAAGAGTGGGAAAACAAGATGAATTATACAAGGAAGTAATAGGAAAACATGGAGAAATGGAAAGAAACGACAACGGAATAACATTACTAGACTTTTGCATACTGCACAACATGATAATAACTAATACGTGGTTTCAACACAAAAAAATACACAAATATACAAGAGAAGAACCAAGTAGGGGGGAGAAGTCCATAATTGACTATATAATCGTTGGAAAAGATAATAGAAGAGCAATAGACACAAAAGTTAGAAGAGGTCCTGAAATTAACAGTGATCATTACTTAGTCACAGCTAAGATAATAGAAGAAACTAATAAAGAACACGACGTAAAAAAGGAAAATATAAGGAAAACAGAACCAGAAATAGTAAGAAATTACAAACTCAAAGATACAACAAATACGCATGTTTAGTCACAGAAAAGCTAGGAAGGAAACTTGACTACATCAGGGAAACAAACTTAGAACAATTATGGAAGATATTTAAAGAAACACTACTAGAGGCGGCGAGAGATGTTTGTGGGGTATATAAACAGACTAACAACAAAAAGCAAACAGCGTGGTAGAACAATGAAATAAAGGAACAAATAAAACAAAAGAAAAAGACATAGACATAGGAATCCAAGGTACAATTCGCGACCGGCTGTTTAGTGAAGACGAAACTCTAGCATTTAGCAAGGCACTGGAGATAGCATTACGCGCAGAGGCAGCAGAAGGGGGGTATGGAATCCGTCATGCGCCCGTGACTGAAATTAAGCAGGAGCAGCCTGCGCTGCACCAACTCCAAGGAACTCAACGGCGAAGGTCACCACCACGTCAACAGCGGAGACACGAATTCACCAGAGGATCACGCGAAGGTACAGGTAGTAGGGGGTACGCTGCTGCCGGCTACCGTGTTTCCCACCCGAAAAACAACAACAAGGTAGGCGCATGTAATATTTGTGGTGACGATCGTCACTCATAGGCGCAGTGTAAATATAAACAGTATTTCTGTAGCTTTTGCGGCATTAAGGGGCATCTGCAAAAAATGTGTCCGAATAAAACACAAATAAACGCTCTCGAGACGGATTTTGATGCATTCAACATGGATAATAACTCTGAATTGTCTCAATTATTTAATTTAAGTTCAAAAGAGGGTAAACCGATTATGGTAAATGTTTGTTTAAATAATACACCATTTTTTATAGAATTAGATTCAGGGGCGGCTGCGTCCGTGATTTTAGAGGCGGACTGGCTTAGATATTTTAAAAATTTGCCCTTGTCGGAAACTCATTTACAGTTTGTTACATATGTGGGAAACCGAATAAACCCTCTGGGAAAAATTAATCTTAAGGTTTCATACTCTAACAAAAATCACTTTATTGATTTTTTCATTATAAAATGAAATAATAATCCTTTATTAGGTCGAGACTTTATCTCGATCTTTAATTTAGGTTTTAGGGAATTGTCACATACAAATTTTGCAACTGATAATCATAATCATACTATTAAAAATATAATCAGTCAATACCCAAACGTATTTTCGGATAAGCTGGGAAAATTTAACAAATTTAAGGTAAAAATTGACTTAAAGCCAAATGCAGTTCCCAAATTTGTGAAGGCTAGGCCGGTTCCATATGCACTTAGGGAGGATATTGAAAAAGAATTAGAAAGATTAATTCAGGAGGGAATATTAGAGCCAGTAGAATTTTCAGAATGGGGCACTCCTATCGTGGGAATCCTTAAGAAGGGTAGTACCGACAAAATAAAACAGGTCAGAATTTGTGGCGACTATAAAATAACATTGAATCCAAATATCGACTTAGTAAAATACCCTTTGCCAAAAGCGGAAGACATATTTGTGGAGTTAAGTGGGAGTGAATATTTTTCAAAACTAGATCTTGCGCATGCGTATCAGCAACTTGTGTTGGACAATACGTCCAGTAATTTGACGACTATCTCTACACATCGAGGGTTATTTAGATAT
The DNA here is from genome assembly GCA_958510825.1 of Brachypterus glaber. NCBI lineage: Eukaryota > Metazoa > Arthropoda > Insecta > Coleoptera > Kateretidae > Brachypterus > Brachypterus glaber. The sequence goes on along the minus strand of CAUEHQ010000134.1, from coordinate 29,770 downwards.
ACGCGAGTGCCGTATGGCATTTCCTCGGCTCCCGGGAAATTTCAGCGTATTATGGAGCAGTTATTCAAGAAAATTGACGGAATCGGCATTTTTTTAGATGATATTATAGTATCAGGTCGGACGGTTCAGGAGCACAATGAAAGATTAATTAAAGTTTTAAACTGTTTAAATGCAGCGGGCCTAACGGTAAAAAAGGAAAAATGCAGTTTTTTGCAAAAATCTATCGAATATCTCGGGTTTGTCCTGGATAAACAGGGTATACATAAAACCAAAACAAAAATCCAAGCAATTTTGGAAATTCCTCGGCCGGAAAATGTAACACAAGTTAAATCTTTTCTAGGTAGCATAAATTATTACCATAGATTTATTCCAAACTTACCGGATATTCTGCACCCATTATATAATTTAATAAAAAAAGATGTAAGCTGGGAATGGACCGAAAATTGTCAATCGGCTTTCGACAAAATACGCGAAGTTATTACATCACCTCAAGTTTTGGTACATTACAACGAAAATTTAGAACTAAATCTTACCGTAGATGCATCTTTTTACGGAATCGGTGCTATTTTATCGCATAAATATCCGTCCGGTGTCGAAAAGCCGATAGCATTTGCATCGAGGACTCTTTCTTCAAGTGAAAAATCCTATTTCCAGATAGACAAGGAGGCCCTAAGCATAGTATTTGGGGTACGGAAATTTCACCAGTATATATATGCTCGTAATTTCAATTTAGTAACGGACCAAAAACCGTTGGTATCAATTTTTGGCCCCAAAAAAGGCATACCAGTTATGATAGCCAACAGGCTACAAAGATACGCTATTTTCTTGTCAGCTTATAATTTTACGATTAAATACGTAAATTCCAAAGATAATCAGGCCGATTTTCTTTCTCGCTTACCGCTACCCTCGAGTAATGCGGAAGAAGAAGATGACGATAAACTGGCTAATATTAATTTAAATTTTTTTAATTCGGAAGAAAGTTTGCCTATTAACTTAAAACAAATTCAAGCAGAAACTAAAAATGACCCGCTGTTGTCAAAAATATACGAGTTCGTAATGAGTGGGTGGCCACAACAAGGTGAAAACGAGATTAAACCCTTTCTTAGGCGTAAAGATGAGATTAACACTCAGGATTATATTTTATTATGGGGTCAAAGGGTAATCGTTCCTTCTAGTTTGCAAAGATCCATATTAAAGGAACTGCACTCCACACACCTGGGTATTGTAAAGATGAAGGCTCTTGCCCGGTCGTATGTATGGTGGCCAACTTTAAATAGCGAGTTAGAAAATTTAACAACAAATTGTGACAGTTGTTCTAAATTTAGAAATAATCCTCCTAAACAAATACTGAAACCGTGGCCTATTCCTTTAAATATTTGGGAACGGCTACACGTTGATTTTTTAGGCCCTATTAATGGTCAAAATTTTTTAGTCATTTTAGACGCATTGTCAAAATGGATTGAAGTTTTTATTATGACTTCAATAACTTCAACCGCCACAATTGAAAATTTGCGCGAAGTCTTTGCCCGCTTCGGGCTTCCTCGTATTTTAGTTTCCGATAATGGCCGAACTTTTACGTCTGGTGAGTTTCAATACTTTTTAAAAATGAACGGGATAATTCACATGACGTCACCACCTTTCTATCCAGCATCAAATGGTGCGGCTGAAAATGTCGTCAAGACTGTCAAGCTGTTTATAATAAAAGAGCTTGATTCAACATACAACATATTAAACAACATCAAGCAACAAAAAAATATAGACAAAAAAATGTTGAGTAAATTTTTGTTAACTTACCGTAATACAGAGCACTGTAGTACTGGCGAAACTCCAGCACAATTGATGCTGGGTAGACCTCTTAGAACTAGATTAGATTTAATAAGGCCAAACGCAGTGGAATTAAATAAGCCAAAAAGTATTAGTGAAGTGAAAAAAAGATTGGAAATAGTTCAGGAAAAACAAACAGTTAATTACAAAGGTAATAGGAACTCTAAATTTAAAAAGGGGGAAAGTGTTTGGGCAAAAGATTATCGATATAGAAAGCCTTGTTGGGCATTGGGCAAAATTGTAAACATTGTTGGTAACCGAATATATATTGTTAAAATAGATAATAGTGAAAATACTTGGAAACGTCATGCGAATCAGCTTTTCAAACATAATTTAAATAACAATGAAGATTTGCATTTGCCTAATTTACCTTCTGGTTTAGACAATGTTGACTTACCGGACGTACCAAGTTCTCACGCTGGGTCTGAGACGTTTTCAATGAACGATCCTGTAGAATTGCCTTCAGCTAACGCAGAGCCGTTCACTGACACAGCAGTTTCTCGTCCGGTTCGGAATAGAAAACAACCGGACAGACTTACGTACTTATAGTATAACAAAACATGATTATTGTATAATTGTTATTGTATAAAATACAAATTATAAGGTTTAGAATTATTGTTATTAATATAAAGATATTTCTGTTTTTTATAAGGGAGGCAGTGTAATGTTTGAGTTTTTTATAGTAGGTACATGCGTAAACCGTGTCGCACGCCGACAGTACGATTAATGAGTAGTACACAATGATCGGTTGTACGGGTACTAAATAAAGGTGTTTATTTACAGTAATTAAATGTGTGTTATTTAATTAAACCCCTAATTAAATACATTACACTAACAAATACTAAAACTTTTGTAAAAAAAGAGACAGAAGCTAAACAAAAGGTTGTATTGCAATATAATAAGAGACATTGGGTTGTAAATTTATCAGAATTATTTATAAATGACTGTGATAACAGATCTGAAAAGTTTATAGTAGTAGTTGAGAACTATAAAGAACCAAGATCTTACCTAGTAGAGACGGATAGAAGAAAATATAGAAATAGATGGTACAATACCAGCTCCTTATTACAAGAACTTTTATGTTACTCCCACATTCATCTAATAATAACAGTATAGGAATGATATAGTCATTAACAATAACCAAAACAATATAGTTGATATTCAAAGAAATGATATAAATAATAATAACGTAAACAATATAGTTGATATTCAAGAGAATCAAGTACTAATTGACAACAATCAACTTGTTGATGATTTGATTAGTGTAAGCAATGAAGAAATATTCTTGAGAATATAAATGATAATTCAGAAATTCCTTTGACTAATAAAAAAGTTAGACCTAAGCGGAAATGGAAATCTCCATGATTGTTATTAAATAAGTTAGTTTATTTAAGTTCGTTAATTTAAGTTACTTTACTTAAGTTAGTTTAATTATCTTAAATAAGGGGGATGTTGTGATATCGTGTTATCTGTTACAATGGAAATGTTATATTATTTATGGTACTAGTGGGTAAAGTAAGATATTGCCCATGAGAAAATTAACCTGCGAGGCATCAGACAAGCAGGTTAATTTTCGAGAGGGCAATATCGGTTTACCCATGAGTGCCATACAAGGTTTTATCCAATAAATAGCTTAGAAATTCATATTTTTATTAAAAATTTTAATGACATTTACAAGAAAATAATTTGACAAGTGATAGTTGAGTGGGTAAAATAAATAATTATCCACTCAATAAAGTAAAAGCCACGCGGGGGTTATTATTGAGTTTATCTATTTAAAATAAAGCTGGTAATTGTGTCATTATCTGTATGTATTGGATAAAAGGATTTTAAAGCAACCCTTATTATAGGTGCATAATACCATAGGACCCACCTGACTATCGTCTGATGGAAATCTAGAGACTAAAGTATATTTTTCAGTATCAGAAGTATTTTAATTGTTTATAGTTACATTCTGCACTAGCTGTAGCACACGAAACCGAATAGAAGTTTAACTACCTATTGTTAACCTACTTAATTTTTATTTATTTATCGTAAAGCATACTATATTTTACACATAATTTAAATTCTTGACTCTTTTGTTTTTTTTTACAATCAACATTTTAAAATAGTATGATTTTTAATGTCAATTTTTAAGAATGTTGGATTTCAAAAACTTTTACAAAAATTTTAGCATTTCAGTTTAAAAAAAAATTAAATGGGAGTAATGCAGTCAGAATGACAATTTTGTATTATTTTACTGCTTTAAAGTAAATTCAATAAAGTAAAAATATGTAAAAGTAATATTAAACAAAAAAAAAATACTCATTAACCGATTTCCAAAAAGGAGGTGGTTATCAATTCGACCTGTGACTGTTTTTTTTATGTTTGTTCCCGGGTAAGTCGGATAATTAAGATAAATCTAATCATTTTAACGCAATTTCACTTAAAAACCACTTAATTTGGTTCTACTACCAGCCAATTTTTTAGAGAAATATCGGATAACTCGGATAAGCTGGATAACTTGGTTAAGGGGTCACTTAAATATTACGGCACCCTGAAAATCTTTTAAATGTCGATAAACTTGATTTTCTGGACCTATAATATTAAATTACCAAGAGGAAATTATAAATTTTGTCAGCAGCTGCCGAAATGGAAGGACAACTATAATTTAGCTTAGATGACGTTACAAATTTACAAGTTCTATGTCTCTAAAAAGTAAAAAATAAAAAATACTTAAGTCTGTGGCAATTTCACAGGAAACAATAATAGAATAATAAAAAAATAATTGTTAGTAATCAATTTAGGTAATTATGAAATTGGCACCGACTTAAATATTTTTTATTTTTTACTTTTTATAGATAGAAGTCTGTTCATTTTTTTTGCAAAAAGTTTTTTTTTACCATAGTATTTTACAGTTAGTTAAAATACTACAAATATTCCGCAAGGGATTAATATTTAAAAATACACAATTACAATTTTGTTTAGGAAAATTAATTCAAATCAGGTTTTTTATTTATCGGTATTAGCATTAGATATGAAATTTGAAACGCAATTACAAAGCATTTAACTTCAAAACAATTTTTACATTTAACCCTTCGAGACAATTTTTATTTCATTTTGTATTATAGATTGGCCATTGGCGATCACAAAGTGTTTTTTTTTATGAAACAAATATTTTACATAAAAACAAAAAAAAGTGGGACATATAATAAATAATTAGGCATCTTAATCGTGTTATATATGTCCCGTAGGGTATAACGTAACTGTTACACAGGTGTCTGGAACGAGTCAAAACTTTAGAAAAAAATGACCACAAAAACTAACCATGGCGGGATGCTAAGGACCATCCCTGCGTTATAAAACAGTTTTAAGTTAAATCTCTTAGATCCTTTTTTAAAAGTTTTTGCCATTTTTGTTTTCATTATTATAAATAAATATCGTATTTTATACAATGAACTAGAGCAGTGGGGGGACAGGATTCCAATATAAATAAGTAGTGACACTACGTTCAGCCATTAAACGCATTCTTTACTTTAGGGGGTTCAAATTTTTGACACTAGGTAACGTAATAGTTTTTTCTGGTAATACTTGACATGAATAATTTATGTTTGAGCAGACTTTTTGAGATTTTCTTGATTATATGTTATTTTTTTTAATTTATTTTTATTCGTTTGAGAGGAATGTGCATGGAATAATAACAAGAATTTGCATGGTACAAAATAACATGGAATGAATGATAAAACATGGAATGAACGGGATCAGAAGAGAAGCAGTGTAATTATTTGTATTAACAAACTAATACATATGCTTTTCTTAAGCCAGCAACAAAAATCAATTTTAACAATATATTTTGGGGATCTTTATTGGCAACCGTGTAAGAAATACGTGTGTTTATTTACACCTATAATTAACCCGAAATTCGTGTGTTGTAGTGTAAATTAAATACAAAAAAGACGATTAAGTGAAAACTGTGCAGTAAACAACGGACGAGAGTTATAATATTCGCTAAGGACGTTTAAAAACATTGATTATAATTGTAAACAAGTGTTGTCGTAGCGCAATCAGCTGATTAGGAACGTAGCGTATTTTCGATAAATTGAATTGCGACGTTGCCGGATTGTAATAATAGTAGCAGAAGCAGAGAAAGATGGGAGATAGCGATTCTTCCACTAATGAAGATGGGAAAAGGCCTAGAAAGGAGGAATACTCTATTCAGCGAAGTAAGAAAATTAGAACACCAGTTAAAAACCAGACAGATAAGACAGGAGAAAGTGTTTCAAATGGAGACCTACAAAAGATGATGCTGGTAATGATGGCTGATTTAAAGCAAATAAAAGACGGCCAAGAAGAATATAAACCAGAAATACGAACATTAAAAGAGGAAAATAGGAAATTATCTGATAAATTTATCCAACTGGAAAAGAAAATGGAGAAGTTTGAAAAAGATAAGAAAAGAAATAATATTATAATTACGGGAACGGAATGCATAAGAGAAAAAACAAAAGAGGAAATTAAAAATGTAATGGAGAAAATGGGCGCTGTAAATATAGAAATAGTTAAAGCTGAAACTATTAAACCAAAGCAAGGAAATCTTTTTATTGTTGCGGAGATAAGAGATTTGGAGCAAAAAGTAAACCTTATGAAACAGAAAAATAAACTTAAGGGCACAGATGTCTATATCGATAACGACTATATAGTATATACTGAAGAAGAACAAAAAATACAAAAGAAGCTAGTTGAAATTGTAAAAAACGAAAAAGAAAATGGAAAACGTGTTAAAATTGGGTATCAAAAATTAATAGTAGATGGAAAAAAGTGGACCTGGAACATAGATAAAAAGGTTCTAGAAGAAACAAAACAAAAAGAAGCAGACACAAAAAACTTAACATCGGGGGAGTTCCAAACCAACAATAAAAAAGATTAATGAAAAAGAAATGATTACGACAAATGCAAGGGACAAGGATATGAATTTAGATACAACAAACCAAAAAGAAATAAAAAATAATACTTGGAATATTGGGACTTGGAATATAAGGAGTTTAAATGGAAAGGAACAAGAATTAGAAGAAGAGTTTATAAAAGAAGGACTAAATATATTAGGTATAACAGAAACCAAGAAAAAAGGAAAAGGCAAACAAATTCTGGATAATGGTCATATACTACTATACAGCGGGGTAGATGCTAAGGAGAGGGCGGCAGCCGGGGTGGGATGCATTATTCACAAACAATATGTACAAATGATTTTAAACTGGAAAGCTTGGAGTGAAAGAATAATGTCAATTGAAATAGAAAACAAAAATAAAGGCAACTGGACGATAATAATAGCATACGGCCCAAACGAGAATGACAGATTAGGAAAAAAAGACAAATTTTGGCAAGAGCTAACAGAAATAACAGAGAACGGAAAAGGTAAAATGTGCATTGTAGGAGATTTTAATGGAAGAGTGGGAAAACAAGATGAATTATACAAGGAAGTAATAGGAAAACATGGAGAAATGGAAAGAAACGACAACGGAATAACATTACTAGACTTTTGCATACTGCACAACATGATAATAACTAATACGTGGTTTCAACACAAAAAAATACACAAATATACAAGAGAAGAACCAAGTAGGGGGGAGAAGTCCATAATTGACTATATAATCGTTGGAAAAGATAATAGAAGAGCAATAGACACAAAAGTTAGAAGAGGTCCTGAAATTAACAGTGATCATTACTTAGTCACAGCTAAGATAATAGAAGAAACTAATAAAGAACACGACGTAAAAAAGGAAAATATAAGGAAAACAGAACCAGAAATAGTAAGAAATTACAAACTCAAAGATACAACAAATACGCATGTTTAGTCACAGAAAAGCTAGGAAGGAAACTTGACTACATCAGGGAAACAAACTTAGAACAATTATGGAAGATATTTAAAGAAACACTACTAGAGGCGGCGAGAGATGTTTGTGGGGTATATAAACAGACTAACAACAAAAAGCAAACAGCGTGGTAGAACAATGAAATAAAGGAACAAATAAAACAAAAGAAAAAGACATGGCAAAAATACTTAAATAATAGAACTACAGAAAACTATGACGTATACAAGAAACAAAGAAAAAAAGTTAAAGAACTAGTTACAGATGCGAAGAAAATAAGCTGGAATGAATTTGGACACAAACTAGAAGAAAATAGTAAAGGCAACCAAAAACTTTTCTATAAAGTAATAAAATCACTGAGAAAGGGTAAAAAGGAAGAAGATATGTATTTTAAAAATTCAACAGGTGTAATACTAACGAAAGATTCGGAAATAATGAATAGATGGAAAGAATATTTTAAAGAATTGTTACAAGGAAACGAAGTAGAAAAAGAAGACGAAGAAATTAAAGAAAAAGAAATAGAAACTGAAAACAATGGAGCAATAAAAATGGAAGAAGTTAAAGAAGCAATCAAATGGCTAAAAAACGGGAAAGCGTCGGGTTATGACAAGATCACTGCGGAAATGTTAAAAAATATGGGGGAAAAAGAAAATGAGATATTTTTAGAAATATGCAACAAAGCGTGGAAAAAAGAAAAAATCCCAAAAGATTGGGAGGTTGCACTAATTCTTCCCATATTTAAAAAGGGAGATAGCAAACTCTGCAGTAATTATAGAGGCATAACCCTTTTGTGTACTCCTATGAAGGTCTACGAAAAAATTTTAGACAAAAGGCTTAGATCAGAAATCGAGCACACTTTAAACGAGGCTCAGAGCGGTTTCCGAAAAGGCAGAAGTACGCAAGATCAGGTATTTTCCGTTAAACAATTAATCGATAAGGCAATTCGCCAGGGTCTTACAGCAGCTTTTGCATAGATCTAAAGAAAGCTTTCGATAAAGTGCCTAGAACAGAAGTCTGGAACAGTCTCGAGAGAAGGGGTGTCAACAAAAAGTTAATAAAGGCTATAAGAAGTTTATACAGAAGAAATATAAACTACATCATTCGTAAAAACTTGATATCGGAAGCATTCATGACCACAGAAGGATTAAGACAAGGGGGATGCCTAAGTCCGTTTTTATTTATAGTTTTTATGGATGAAATAATTTCAAAATGTACAAGTAAAACGAGAAAACTAAAAATCGGATTTAGAAATTTAATAAGAGTGGGAATCTCGGAGGGAGCGTTTGCGGATGACTTAGTTATTATGGCAGAAAATGAACAAGACTTACAAAGAAACATAAACATTTGGAACGAGACGTTTAAAGAATATAGTATGAAAATGAATATAGAAAAAACAAAGGTTATGATAACAGGAGAACAAGAAATGGACATAGTAATAGAAGGCACAAAGATAGAGCAAGTAAAGACATTTAGGTATAACGATTTCAAATAGATTTCATCTTCTAAAAACACAAAAAGATTTCGTCGGTAGTTTGTTTTTTCTACAAACACTATAAGTTTTAGTTGTGTAATTTTGTATTTTATTTATAATATAAAAAAAAAGATTTGAGTAAAAATAATAATTTTGAAGAAATTTTTAAAAACATTTTCCACAAGTTATAAATGTCACGTGAGCTGTTATTGTGAATAGAAAAGGATTGGCAAGGCAGATTTTTTTAACTTGATAAAAGTAATACCCAGCCTTCATGTTACAATACTATTAAATAAAATTTGAATTATTTAAAACTCCAACTAAATCATAATTTTCGGATCTGTTATCTTTTTTTTTTATTTTTTTTACTTAAATAAAAACGTTAGGGGATTTTCATAATATTTTTATACTTTTCTTTGTAAATTTAGTAGTTTTATAGCTTAGAAAACATTTTTATAAAATTATTATTAGTTTGTTGTACCCGGCTATGGATTTTGACGTCACAACTCGGTAAAATCCGATCTCTAATTATAACCTTAACATTTTGGTTCAAATTATTTGGTTACAATCCATAATTTCTTGTTTTTTTTTATTTGCTCTTTTTAACACGTTTTTTCGAACACCCTTTGTATATATAATATTAACTTTTTATTTAAAATGTTCGAAATTTATTGTTGTCCAAAATTTTTTTGGTTTGGCGCAATTTTCTTTGTAATATTCGTAGTAGTATACTTTTGTCACTCTAGATTACCATCTCAGACCAGTGTGCCCCGGGGTCTAGTTTATAGATCTTAAATATCCAGGGGTTATCTAAGCTTTTTTGCCATTGAACAATGTATAACCTGCAGCAAATTTGCAATTGTCTATTGGTCTAATTATGCGTGAGAACAAAAAATTAAATACTAAAATGTTGGAAACCAAAATTTCAATGATGCAGGGTTATTCTATATCAAAAACTAAGAAAAAAAGATTCTATACATATCAAAAAATCGGTTTTAAATGGGCCTTTAAAAATGGTGAATTTTTAGGATAACATAGCTACCTTATGATTGATTTTTGGAAGTACCTGTATGAGTTTTTTTCTTAGTTTTTGTTGTACATTCACGCTGCATCATTAAAATTTTAGTTTTTAACATTTTGGTATTTAATTTTTCGTCCTCAAAAAATGAATTTTTCTCGAAAACAGTTAATCCTGTAGGACAAAAAGAGTACCTTTTTTATGTATTTGTGGACATATTCCAAAAATAAAATTAGAAAAAAGTTACAAAGAAAAATATTTGTGGCAAAAAACTGATAAGGACCACCATTTCGCACAATAAGTAATTAAAAATAACATGCGAAGATAGGCCTTAATAAGATTATTTCACTTGCACAACCTCGTTGCTATATTTCAAAGGGTTCCTGAGTTATTAAATAAAAACAAAAAATTTTAGCAACTTTCAAAGCTCTCCTAGTACAATACAAGAAGAAGCAGTTTTTACAACTATTTGAATCACTTGAACTAGTGCTGTTTTAAAAAAAAAATTGCTTTGAATAGAAAAATAAATTCGAAACACTGTATATTAAATTGCCCCAAACCAAAAAAATTTTGTACTAGAATAAATTTCGAACATTTTAAATAAAAAAAGTTAATATTAATTATAATAATAACAATATTATTATATATGCAAAAAGTCCAAACGAAAAAACGTGTTAAACATAGAACAAATAAAAAAAAAAACAAGAAATTATGGATTTCGTAACCAAATAATTTTAAATTATATTTACTTAAAAGCATCTGAAAATAATATTTGATTTAATTTTCTGTTTTTTTTTTATTGGTTAGCTAATGTATAGCACGGTGGATTTTTGCAAATTTTAACTTTTTGTTTCCGACCCCTGATTTTTTTTTCATAAATTGATAAGAAGCAATTTAGGCAAATATAAAAAATCGACCGGATGGATCGTCTTTTTTTGTTGCGTTTTTTCTATTTTATTATACTTTGTTCATAGGACGTGGCTGTAGAGCAGTAAATAGAAATATATATTTTATATATAGTAAAATTATTATTTATAGTCACTACATTTAAAAAAAGCCGTATCTCCAACCCTAAAGGTCGTATATATTTTTTCTAATGAATTATTGTTTTAGGGTGGTCTATCGAGAAAATGTGGAAAAAGTGGGTGTTAAAAAATATCGGTATATCTTTCTGCCTTTAAACCGTAACTTTTAAAATAAATGTCCGATTTAAAAAATTCTTTCAATAAACGATTTAGGACTTTTTTTTGGGTGACCTTAAATATGGTTTGGACTTTTTGGTGCGGGATGAAGGCAAAGAGACAAAAATTAATATTATTATTGCACAGGTAAAAATCATGTCCAATTTCCTACACAGCTTTAATAATTTTTGTCTATTACACTGGTCTAAAAAAAATAAAAATTCTTCATCAACTAAACCTATCATGTCATGTATTTTTGCCTGCTGAAACCGAATTTTTAATTTAAAAATTTTTCTACCCCGTAGATTTCGAGTAAATCCGGGTTGTTATTGTCAAAATACGATATTTTGACCCAGCACAAGATGATTAAAGCTGTATAGGAAATGGGACATGATTTTTACGTACAAAAAAAAAGTTTTACCCTACGATCAATATTAATATTAATTTTTGCCACCTTGCCTTCATTGCCCCACAGCAATGTTAACCATATAAATATGGTTAACATTGCTGTGCGGCAAAAAACAAAGTTAGGACCTTTGTTTTTTGCTTTTACTAAAAGAATTTTTTAAATCAGACATTGTTTAAAAGTTACAAGGCAGAAAACAGACAGACCGATATTTTTTAACACCCACTTTTTCCACATTTTCTCGACATTTCATGACATTGCAAATCCAAAAACGCAAAAAAAAAATTTAAATTTCGGTGCATTTTTTCGGAAACAATAATTCAGAAAAAAAATATATGACCTTTGGCTTTGGAGATACGGCTTTTTGTAATTTAGTGACTATAAATAATAATTTTACTACTATTTATTTCTATTTACTGCTCAACAGGCACCTACTATGAACATAGTAGAATAAATTAGAAAAAACTTTAAAAAAAACAATGGATCCAGTCGATTTTTTTATATTTGACTAAATTGCTTCTTATGGTGTGTTTAATCAATTTATGAAAAAAAATCAGGGGTCGGAAACAAAAAGTTAAAGTTTGCAAAAAACCACCGTGTATATAGGACTTTATAACCTACTTATCTTAAAGATATCTAAAAGTATTTAACCGAGGTGTCTATCACTGGGAAATTTTTGTACACCTACTGCAAAAGTTACAAGGTTTAAAGGCAGAAAACAGACAGACCGATATTTTTTAACACCCACTTTTTCCACATTTTCTCGACGTTTCATGACATTTCAAATCCAAAAACGCAAAAAAAAAAAATTGAAACTTCGATCACCCTGAAACAATAATTCATTAGAAAAAAAATATATGACCTTTGGCGTTGGAGATACGGCTTTTTGTAATGTAGTGACTATAAATAATAATTTTACTATATATAAAATATATTTCTATTTTCTGCTCTACAGGCACGTCCTATGAACGATTTTTTTATATTTGCCTAAATTACTTCTTATGGCGTTTAATCAATTTATGAAAAAAAATCAGGGGTCGGAAACAAAAAGTTAAAATTTGCAAAAAAAAACACTTATCTTAAAGATATCTATAAGTATTTAATAGAGGGGTCTATCACTGGGAAATTTTTGTACACCTACTGCAGAAAAGGCATGAAAAATGGAAGTACTGCATGAAATTTATACAAAAAATGCACCTACTGCACGATATTTTTGATTTAATTTTTCCCAGACAAAAGCAATACAAAGTTTTCAATTTTACTAACGCAAGACTTTTCTCGATGAAAGTAAAATTAAGTGCAACTTGGGATAAAGATTTTTTTATTTAGCATTCCAAAATTCTTTAGAAGCACCTAGTTGGGTGTTTGGAATCTAGATCCGAAACCAATACTGTTTTTTGTAAAACGCTACTTTCATAGTTTTTTAAGGATTTTTTTTTTCAAATAAAAAATATTTATTAAATATAAATTAGTAACATCTATAAAGTGAATATGTAAGAAATATAACAAAAAGTATAATTAAAAAAAATATATATGTAAAAAACAATTTGTATTCTTGAAAAATTTCCAAGCAAACTACCAAAATTTTGTAAAAACAAGTTACAAAAACGGAAAATAATTAACCTATTTTATCCCTTACGGGCGACACTGCATTTGACATTTTAATTGTATTGGTAGTCAATATAGAAAACGACACCAAACACATTTTTCTACCTCAAAAAATAACCGATTTATAACCAAAAACCCTAAAGATTTGATATTTTTCGGCCGGTTCCGTCCGAAATAGTATCCGATTTTCAAAAAAATGTTATTTTCGTGATCATTACAACCCAGCGAAAAATTTAAGGGTGTACTCACTTGGATCCAAAAAAGTCCAAACGAAAATAATATTTGATATAATTTTCTGTTTTTTTATTGGTTTGCTAATGTATATAGGACTTTAACCTACTTATCTTAAAGTAGATATTTTACGTATTTAATCGATCACTGGGAAATTTTTGTACACCTACTGCAGAAAATGCATGAAAAATACACGTACTGCACGATGTTTTTAATTTAATTTTTCCCTGAAAATTTTGATGAATAAAAAAAAGGTCTCCACCTCCCAAAAAGCCCAAAAAAATTAAAAATTTTACCCCGGACAAAATTTTTGATGACTAAAAAAAAGATGCTCACCTCCAAAAAAAGCTTTGGTCCTGGCGCTTTTTGCCAAAACATGCAAAAAGATACAAAAACAATGCAGATACTGCAGAATAAAGCACAATAATGCAAAATAATGCAGAATAATTATTCTGCATTATAATGCACGTAATCAGAATAATGCAGAGTAATGCAGGTACTGCAGTAATGCACAGTAATGCAAATAATGTACCTAATTTAAGATAATGCAGATAATGCAGATAATAAAGATAATGCAGATAATGCAGATAATGCAGATAATACACATTTAATGCAAGTAATGCAGGTACTGCAAGGGTCTGCGTTATTAATGCAGACCATTTTGTACATCGAATGCAGTAGTGATAGACCCCTCGTATTTTAGGCTATAGCGTTATAGTTATAAATATGTTTTTTTAATAAATAAATAAATCAGTAAAAAAAAAACGTTTTTGCCAATTATAATATTAACAAAAAAATCATAAAATGCATTTAATAGTAACTTTTGCTAGTTATGTATGATTTAAAAAAATAAGCCTAATTTAACTTTTTCGTGACCCGACAGAAAATAGTAAATTATTAAATTCTTAAACAAATCATAACAAAATTCATCTAATAGTAACTTTTGCCAGTTGTGTATGATTTAAAAAAATAAGCTTAATCTAACTTTTTGGTGACCGGACAGGAAATAGTAAATTATAATATTAACTTAAAAAAATACCACTGCCAAAAAAATAATAGTTTTCCCTAGGTTCATTAAAATAACATTTTTTTTTGGAAAGAAAAAAATAAAAATTGTTTTTACCTCATTTACCTTCTTACCCCACCCATTTTTACCAAAAACAATCCCAGCCTAGAAGTTTGGACAATTAACCTGTGGTCCAAATTTGAAGTCTTTAGCTCAAAGCGTTCTTGAATTATCGAGGTCACATAATTTTCCAGAAAAAGATTTTTTTTGACAGAAACTATATTTTTTGGGTATGAAATGTAGAAACGTAAGAAAAGCGATTTTTCTACTAACTCATAACTCCTTGGGGTAAGTAATAATTATATTTTTATTTATTTATTTAAGATATATAAATTTATAATAATAAACTACAATGAACAGACCCGCCTAAACAATTTTTGTGTGCGGTGTCATAAATAAGATATAATACTTCTAAAAAAATAAAACTTTAGTTTTAAGTTTAAATAAATATAAATATATGTTAAACATTTTAAATAACACATGTTAAGCATCAAAAAGTCCCAAAAATAAAGAAATAACTTTTGTAATTTAGAAAGTACTAGGTACCTAATTTATTAATTTAGGCTTTGGAAAGCTCTATTTATACTTTTTAAGAACCCTTTGATACCCAGTGGGACATATATGTCCCACCCTGTTTCAAGTTACCTCTTATGCACTTAAGTGACAAAGCTACTTTTGTATTTTTTATCCTAATATTTTTTTTTAAATAACAGTTACGTTATACTATACCTAGTGGGACATATATAACCCTATTAAGATGCCTACTTATTAATTATTTTACTAACTTCTGGTGTTACTCAAGGTTCGCATAGTGCTCCTACATTATTCTTTATTTTTATAAATGATATATATTGTCTTTAAACATAGCGAAGTCATACTTTTTGCTGACGATCTGAAATTTTTCAAACATGTATCTTGTAGCGCTGATGCTTATCTTCTTCAAAGCAATTTAAATCGGTTGCTGGTTGTGGTGTTTCAATAATAAATTCACTAAATGTTGACAAGTGTAAACATATGTCTTTTTGTAGGGGCATTCGCAAAGTTGAATTTTCATATTTCATTAATGATTCTCTTAGTCCGTTAATTCTATTATTGGTGTTACTTTCGATCGTGAGCCTAACTTTTTATAATGCACATTAATAATATAACATCTAAAGCATCTAAGATGTTGGGTTTTGTTTTAAGAAACTGTGGTGAATTTTCTGTTAGGTCTTCAGTTAGAGTTTTTAATTCTTTAGTTAGATCCAATTTAGAATATGCCTCAATTATTTGGTCTTCTCGATATAATAATCATATTGATGGGTTGGAAAGTATCCAAAGTAAAATGCTTAGGTTTTGTACTTTTAAATTAAACTCCTATTCCTGATCATAACTACTACCCCATTTATTCATTTTTAGACGTAGGAAAAAAAAGTCAGAATTATGTTACCTTTTTAAAATATTTAATGTGCTTATTGACTGCCCACTTACTAAGTCAAATACATTTAAATGTTCCGGCTAGGGTCATGCGCAATTTTTCTCTGCTTTTTAAAATCCCATATCACCGTACAAATTACGGTTGTAATTCTCCCATGAATAGTGATGACTTTAGCCAATAGTTTGGATAATTGTGACTACTTTTTCCACTTTGAAAAGCATTAACTTCATTAATGTTTAA
The DNA here is from genome assembly GCA_958510825.1 of Brachypterus glaber. Lineage (NCBI taxonomy): Eukaryota > Metazoa > Arthropoda > Insecta > Coleoptera > Kateretidae > Brachypterus > Brachypterus glaber. The sequence goes on along the minus strand of CAUEHQ010000134.1, from coordinate 13,462 downwards.
ATTTCTTATTAATGTTTAAATTTTTAATTTTAATATTGTAAAGTTTTTTGTTATTTGCAAGGTTCTAATTTTTTTTTGTTATAATTATTTTTTTTTACATTATATTAGGTTTTTATTATCATGTTATCTCATGTACATTTAATTTTTGTAGTGGGGTTTTCCTGTTAATAAATAAATAAATAAATTATGTGTCCCACTTTTTTTGTTTCTATGTAAAATATTTGTTTCATAAATCAAAAAAAAACACATTGTGATTGCCAACCAACTCAAAAAAGTTGACACAAAAAAATGAAAATTGGTTAAATGAAAAAAATTGAGGAGCTTCTTTTGAACTTAAATGCTTCAAATAATTTCGTTTCAAATTTTATATCTAATGCCAATACCGATAAATAAAAAACTGTGATTTGTATTAATTTTCCTAAACAAAATTTTAATTGTGTATTTTTAAATATAGGCCAATAGGTCAATGAGGCTTCGGAATTGACAATAATTGCAAACAATCTAAAACTTAGAATTTAAGTTTAATTTAACAAAAATAGGAACTATAAAAATTTGCACGTCCCTATGACGTACGGAACATTGTTTAATTGCCAAAAATCAACAATAAGGTATAACTCCTTGGCCAAAATTGCAAAAAACGTGCAAATTGACAAAAATGCACCGTTTAACCATTACAACCTTTTATCAAGTTTGCACGTCTATTTATCAACAGGAACACATTAAATAACTAATTATTGTTAAAAATTGTTATAGTTTCTTTGTCAAAAATGTAAAAAACGTGCAAATCACGATAAAACACCGTTAATGCCGAAGTAATAATTGTGCAAGTTTGCACCTCTCAGTCTCCTCCGGAAATCAATGATTCTCACGAATATGAAATTTTATATATCAAAACAGACAATTGGTTATAGGAAAATTTGCAAACAATTCAAAAACTACGTGCAAATTTTGAGATAGACTGTCAGTATCGAATGTAAACCAATTATTTATACATTTTCATTTTGTTGACAATTTTTAGGAATCGATAATTTTGCAAACATCGTGCAAATAAGAACAGTAGTTCTGAATGTCATTTAAAGCGTTCTTACAACTTTGCACCCGTATACGGTGTACGGAAAACCAATATCCATAATTTTTTATCTTACTGAAAATTTATGGACTCTAAAAATTTTGCAAATATCGTGCAACAAGAACAGTACATAGTTCTTAATATCTAATATAAATCCAGTGCGGAATACGGGTTTCAAGGTAGTATTTGAACTAACTGTAAAATACTATGGTAAAATGAATATTTTTTTTGTTTAATATTACTTTTACAGATTTTTACTTTATTGAATTTACTTTGAAGCAGTAAAGTAATACAAGATTGTAAGTTTTGCTGCATTACTCCCATTTTAATTTTTTTTTAACTGATATGCTAAAATTTGGTAAAAGTTTTTGAAATTCAACACTCCAACAAAAATTGACATTAAAAAAAATGTTATTTTAAAATGTTTTGTAAAAAAAAACAAAAGAGTCAAGAATTTAAATTATGTGTAAAATATAGCACATTATAATCTTTACCATATTTAGTAAATAAAAAAATTAAAAACAATGTAAACTTTAATAAGGTGGCCACATATCTTATACATATTTTCTTATTTTTTAGTATATTTTTAAAGCATCCAGTTTAACTAGGAGTAGGCACTGAAAATGTTAAACTTCTATTCGGTTTCGTGTGCTACAGCGTAGTGTAGAATGTAACTACAAACAATTAAAACACTTCTAAGATCCTAAAATACATAAAAATAGGGTATCAACAATTTTTTTTGTGGGCCTGTTGTAATTATTTTTATATACATAAATGTAAAACCCCCAATGGCATATATGAATAGGCAAACATGATTAGGAGTTGAAATCTATATTAAAATTTTTACGGCTTTAAAAGTCTATTTTAAAAATTAGAACAGTTTTCCAAATTCTACAGCCAAAAATTTTAAATTAAAATTTTTAAATTTTATTAATTTTATAGAAAGGTCAAGGCCATATTTGGAAATTTTAATTTTACAACAGTTTTAAAATTTTCAGCTAAATGTTGAAAAGCAGATTCGCGCGTCGGGCGAAAATTTTTACGAATCTGATGGTCTATTTAAACAGTTTTGCAGATATTTTGTTGTTTTATGACTTGCATAAATCTCAAATATTTTGAATTTTTCAAAAAACTGGTAAACAATTTTAAAGATACGCCCCTTTGTATGCAAGGCGACCATATTTTATTTTAATATTAAATTTATTATTTATATAGAATAAATTTATATATCCAAACCGCAAATTTTTCTTTTTAACTGCGCATTTCGCTTTGTCAACTGAGCAGTTTGTGTTCAACTGTGCCTTAGAATAACCACTTTTAGTTTTTGAGCAGTAACCGACCCTGTAAGTTTTAACTAAAATACCCTGTATACAGATTTATTTATTTATTTTTAGCTGGAAGCTAAACTCCCCGTTATGGTATGGATCTATGGAGGGGCGTTTATAACAGGAGGTGCAAATTACGAAACCAACGCTCCAGATTATTTCCTGGATGAAGAAGTTGTATTTGTCTCGTTTAATTATCGTATAGGCCTTTTTGGGTTTATGAGTACAGGCGATACAATTGCTCCAGGGAATGTTGGAATCAAGGATCAAGTTTTAGCCTTAAAATGGATAAAAAATAATATTGAGAAATTTGGTGGTGATTCTAGTAAAATTACTATTTTTGGCCAAAGCGCAGGCGCTGCTTCAATTTCGCTGCTACTGCAAATTCCGGCGACAAAAGGTAAAGAATGATGAGGCACTGAAAAATATAAGGGTGCTTAAAATATTATTTTTTAATGTTGTTGATGTGCCGCCACGTATCTGGTAAGCCAATCACGGCATCGCATTCTTATGTTTTATATTCTTATGGAAGCTTCTGGATAGGCCTTTAATATGCGCATTGTTTACATGTTAATAACGACATAAAAACTTTTTTATATCTACCGTTTACAAATAAAAAATTTGATACAAGTCTTATAGCTATATCATATTAAATATATGGTTTTGATGATTTCAATCATGTATTAAATCTAGTGAATTATGATTTTATTAGGTGTAGTGTTGTAATAATCTTTGAAGTAGCTACACTCCTTTTAAGGGGTAGCAATTCTACATTAAAAAATATGAAAAAAGTTCCCATAAACATTCTACATTAAAAAATGTAAAAAAAGTTCCCATAAACATTCTACATTAAAAATATGAAAAAGTTCCCATAAACAAAAGTCCAAACATTTTCATTCATATATAAGAAACTCCCTTTCATCGTCTGTTACTGTACCACAAGTATACAATGATTCTAATGAGTTGTGCAGCAACAATCAGGAATCTGCAAATGTTTTTAGTGAGTCCTTTGTCTCAGTCTACACTCCTAATTCTTGCTCCACAATGCCTGTCATGCAGGTACCTGTGCAACCTAACTCATTAGAACATGTAGTTTTTTCCGAGGATCTTGTGTTACAAAAACTTCTTGAACTTAAGATATCTTGTTCAGCTGGATCTGGTGGTCTTCCTGCGCATATTTTAAAAAACTGTGCCTCATCCCTTGCTTTTCCCCTATCCTTAATTATGCAAAATTCTTTTAATGAAAGTATACTACCGAATGCCTGGAAAACTGCTGACGTAATTCCAATTCATAAAAAAGGAGATAAGTTCAAGAAGGAAAATTATCGACAAGTAAGCCTCACCGTCATTGAAGTAAAAATAATGGAAAAAATCATTGCTGATTCCATGCTTCCATTTTTAATTAACCATAAAATTATTCCCGAGCAACAGCATGGATTCGTTCCTGGCCATTCCATTTCTACCAATCTTCTCAGATGCGTAAATGACTGGACCCGCTCATTCGAAAACGGACTTCCTACAGATGTTATCTACTTAGATTTTCACAAGGCGTTTGACAAGGTGCCCCATAGGCCTTTGATATTTAAGCTGAACCATTTTGGTATTAGAGGTTTGCTGTTAAAATGGATTAATGGATTTTTACTGAACAGAACATTTCGCGTCAAAGTTGGACTGTCTTTTTCACAATTTCTTGCTGTAATAAGTGGTGTACCTCAAGGGTCAGTGCTAGGGCCTTTACTATTTTTAATATATACTTCGGATCTTCTACGTCTTCTATACTGCATGAGTTCTTTATTCGCCGATGATTCGAAATTTTATGGGAACCCTCTTACAGAGCACTTCTTTCTACAACAAGACTTAAATTTAGTGTTTGAATGGAGCAAAAAATGGCTAATACCTCTAAACTTTGCCAAATGCGTAGTGCTTCATATAGGCAAGAGTAACCCCAAGTTTGACTATTTTTTAAATAATATTCCCCTACTAAAAGTGGATCAGTATACTGACTTAGGTGTGTTGATTACTAGTGACCTCTCTTGGACGGCCCACATAACCTCAATTTTCCACAAATCGAAGAGGAATCTGTTTTTATTTAAAAAAGTGTTTTCAAAACCTAACATTTCTACTGCAATTAATTTGTATAAAACCTATATTCGTCCTAGACTAGAGTTTGGTTCATCAGTTTGGCATCCTGATTTTGTGCGAGATACAAATCTCATCGAGTCCGTACAGCGCTATGCTACAAGGTTACCATATGGTAGAAACAGGCCCACATATTCTGACCGTCTAAGAATATTTAGACTTCCGTCTGAGGCTGATAGACTTACACGTGGCTCTTTATGACTTATCGGATTTTACATGACCAGTTTAGTTTGGACTTACGTCAAATGTTTACTCTAAATGAGGATCGTCGTCTCCGTGGGCACAGTCTCAAGTTAAGACAAGAATTTGCCCGTTCCAGACCCAGAAGAAGCTTTTTAAATAATCGCATATTTGACACTTGGAACTCTCTGCCAGAAAATGTAGTGAATGCGACCTCTGTTACCGCCTTTAAAACCGCTTGGACAATTTTTTGTTTAATATTGATGCATAATTAGTATATCTTTTAGTATCTGCTTTTTAAGCTAATTATATATTTTTTTATTTTTTGAGTTTAATAGGCCTAGCCTCAACTCTTATATTAATAATAATAATAATAATAATAAGAATAATAATAATAATAATAAACATTCTACATTAAAAAATATGAAAAAAGTTCCCATAAACATGTCCAAAAAGGGCTCGTAAGGAAGCTGCTACACCACTTTAAAAGGAGCCCCAAAAATTTGTTTTTTAATTAATTACTCAGGAAGCCTTTGTATTCTAGCACTGAGATACAGCTCAAGTACTTAAGTTTCGATTACGCTGTACACTAAAAAAACAATCTACATAGTTGCCTCAACCAGAAAAATAGTAAAATATGGCACAACTATCTTTTTGGTTAGTGAAGTCAGAATTCTGTATATGGCAAATAACTATTTAGTTAAGGTAATTGTTAAAAGAAGCTTATTTTATATTTATATTTGAAACACTGTGTAAAAAGTCCAAACGAAAGAAAATTATCACGGTAATATAGTTTAAAGAAAAGAGAAAGAAGAGGATAGCTTTTAGAGCTTTACCTTAGAGAATTATTGAAACTCGTTTTAAATAACATAGGAAATAAAAATCGTTTGAGTTCTTTTTATGATAAAATAGAATCACAGCTTAGATCCTTGGAAAGCTTGGGTATACAGTCAGATACATGCTCAGCTATGCTGTATCCATTAGTAGAATCTTGTTTGCATGGATATCATAAGAATTTGGCATAGAAGTGAGCTGTAACGAAGACCTAAATATGAAAGATCGACTAGAAAATTTGATGAAATTTCTAGGAAAACGAAGAAAGGGTTAACATGGCTATTTCAGGATTTGATACAGCAAAAGAAGAAGAATAAATTAGAAACTGTTCAAAGCAAGTCTACCATTGCGATTTAATTAATAAAATACAAAGGAAATGTGTCTTTTGCCGAGAAGCACATGGTAAGAATGATTGTGTCAAGCAGCTACTTGGGATCTGGAGCAAAAGAAAAAAAAAGCTGATAGATAATGGTTGTTGCTAGAAATTTTAGATGTAAGTTTCACTGTAAAAAGAGGCATTCAAACATTATATGTCCAGAGAAAGAAGCCACTAAGAACAAATTTTGTCCAATCATACACAAAGTGATATTATTGGAAACCTTAGCAGCAAACATTAGCAACGAGCAAGAAGCTTCTAGAAAAGTTAGTCATAATAGATCATATATTACGAAAAAGGCGGTGCATGATTTGAAATACTATCCAATAAGACAAGAGCAGGTAATACATACTTTGTTTGGAGGTATACAGGCCGAAATTACAAACCATAATTGTTATTGTGTACCTATGAGCAGTTGAAATAACAGTTATGCATGTAATTTCGAAGCTTTGGACTGAAATCATTTGTGATAATGTAATAGTTGGAGAAGGTGCCCATTTAAAAAAACTTCAAGAAAATGGTATAGAATTAAGATCTCCATGATTGACCAGTTGATATAATTCTTGGTTCAGACATTGTCGGAAAACTACACTGGTAAGAAGCTACAACTTAAGTCTGGACTAGTAGCTATGGAGACTTTACTTGATTGGGTCCTAATGGGAAAACTGGAAGAACCCAAAGTACTAAAAACCTCTGTAATGATGGTAAAAACTCTGTTTTCAAAAAGTACCAACAGCAGATTTATGGAGTTTAGATATATTAGGTATTGATGATCCCAACAAAAAGGAGGTTATGAGCACTTTATTTTTATAGCCTGGATAAGAAATGAAGAAAAGTGGAAAATATTTGCACGGAATCGTACACAAGAAATTAGACTATTGACTATGAAAGAAAGTTGGTATTATGTACCAGGAGACCTTAACCCAGCAGACTTACTGTCTAGAGGATTTTCCTAAACAATTAGTAAAGGAGAGATGGTGGGAAGGACCTTCTTGGCTTTTAAAACATCAAAAAGAATGGCGTGTGCATGTACTTACTTTAATGATGGTTTAATTAATAAAGAAAAAAGAAATCAAGTTGTTTCAACGTTAGGTTTTGCCAATACTGATTTTTCATGGTATTATTATCGTTTCTCAAACTATCTAAAGATAGTTCGGTTAGTGGCATGGATTCAGCGATTTGTTAAAAACTAGAACTAAAGAAAAAAATAAAAGAGTAAAAGGATGCCTTAAATCTATAGAAATTGAAGTTGCTGAGAAAACTATAATCAGTTTTATACAGAGAAAAATTTGATTCAATAAATCATGAGAAACTTTCATCTTTAGTTCCATTTTACGATGGTGATGGCTTGATCAGACTTAAGACCAAGATTTCCGAGAGAAAAGACAATGAGACTTTTGTTTTTCCTTACGTTCTTCCATCGGACCATGAAGTAGTCTATTCACTATGAACACATCATAAATTGTCATGCTGGTATTAAGGCTACTATGTGAGAAGTACTGGATATTAAAATGTAGAAAAACTGTGAAGTCTGTTTTATCAAAATGTACTTGTCGGAGATTTGAAGTACAAAACATGGATGTTACCCCAATATGTCTGCCAGAGAACAGTAAAAGATGTATTTGAGGTTATAGGAACAGACCTTTTAGGTCTACTTTACTTGCGCAATAATGAAAAAGTTTGGGTAGTTCTTTTTACCTGTTCAATTTCGAGGGCAGTACATTTGGAGCTGGTGTCATCATTGTCATCGGAGACGTTTCTTCAAGCTTTAAAACGATTTATTGATAGAAGAGGTAGACCATCTATTTTGACAATACTAAAAATTTTGTTGGTTCTACAATGCTTTGTCAGAACTAGATTGGAATAAGATACAAGAAATGGCTACACTTGATAGAATAGATTGGAAATTCATACCACCAACTGCTGTATGGTGGGGTGGATGGTGGGAGCGTCTAGTTCGAATGGTAAAAACTTTTACACAAAATATTAGGACAAGCTTCCCTTTCATATGAAGAATTATTAACAATATGTGATTGTGAAGCTACACTAAATTCGAGGCCTGTAACATAAATGTCTGAAGACAGTGAAGATTTGTTAACGTTAACGCTATCGATGTTTCTTCAGGATATAAAAGAAATTGGAGTAGTTGATATTAATAGGGCTGTGAAAGCAAATTACTTAAGAAGACGCATATGTTATGGGAAAAAGTTTAAAGAAGATTTAAGAAAAGGGTTCAGAGATGAATATTTCGGGCAGCTGAAATTATTCTCCAATGAAAAGTGTAAAGTCCAAGTCAAAGTAGGAGATATTGTGCTGATTGAAAACTACCTTGAGGAAGCGGTTAGATTGAAAAAAGAAAAAGGAACACTCTTACGACAAGTACAAATGAAGAAGATAAGGAAGGAGAAAATTTAAAAATAACACGATCTGGAAGAATAGTAAAAACTCCATCAGTTAAATTTATGATGAGACTGCATTGTAAATTTCGTAACTCAGGTGGGCCTATGTTAAAAGAAGAACTTATTTTAATATATTTATATTTTGAAACACTGTGTAATTGTGTTACCATAGTTTAGTTTTTGAAGTTTTGATTAAATAGGAATTGTCTAAATAAAAAGAATTTATTTTTTATTTTAAAAGAAAGGTAGTTAAAGGCTAAAGAGTTCAACGTATCTAACAGAAACATTTAAGTCGGTTAGACTTATTAGTTGTTACAGTAATAAATGCTTTTTCATAAAGGAAAAATAATAATTATACAGGGTGTTCCAGGTATTCAATATTTAATTTTGGGAGGTGATTCTACATCCAAAAATATGAAAAAAGTTCCTATAAAGGTTGGTCAGGAAACGAGCCTTAAGGGAAGTACAGCCCTAAGGGTGCGCCTAAAAAAACAGTTTTTATTTAATATCTCTTAAACATGCGTTAACATTGATAGAGCCTATTATTTTATATAATTTTTAGTTGGTAATTTTAACCAGGGATGCAATCTGTATTTTTTTGCCATTTTCTCAATAAAATATGATTCTTTAGTTAAAAATACATAAAAAGGAACCCTGTGTAACGAGATTTTTTCACGTTCTGAGCATCAAAAATATAATCTTGGCGCCAATAAAAATTTTAATACTGCACAGCGATTAAATATCAAAAACTATAAAAAGGTCACATACACGAATCGATTTTAAGGGAGCTACTCCCACTTAGGAAGTGTTACTTTCTAAGACCCGGTAGTACTCTTAAAACTGAATTTAGAAACTAGGTGTATATACACTTTTTGTAGTTTGTTGTGAAAAAATCTCTTTAACTGCAAATTTCTATGGTGTTACACAGAGAGTATGTAAAGTATTGAGAGAATCTTTAAAATACGGATAAAAAAGTTTAGGGCATAAAAGTGACATCACTCAACGTTTTGCAAGTCCCTGATTAAAATTACCAAATAAAAACTACATAAAATTGCACAGGCCCACAAAAAAAACTCTATTGTCCTGGGGTAGAGACCTATCCATTCTTATAGATTTTGGGGCGCTGAATCAAATCTGATGTCAACTCGAAAATCTAGGGGCTAGTTTTTTAACGAGACAAAAAATGAGCGAGAATACTCAAAAATCTTATTTGAAATAATTTCTTGCACATTTGATAAAGAATGTGACATGTTTCCAGCTGTTTTTATGAATTTTAAGTCGCTGAATAAGAATTCAATATCCATATAGCACCGTAATAAACTCTTTTTTTTTTCTGGGTGCCGAAAATGAGTGAAATTACTCAAAATTAATTTTTTTTTTAATTTATATTATATCAAACAAGTTCATAGAAGTAGATATCAAGCAAGTCTTATGTATTTTGCGCTGCTGAGATCGAATGAAGTGAAACAACATAACTACCGGTTTACTTTTCTTCTAGACAAAAAAAGAGTCAAAACACAACAGTCACATATATTTTCAATTCCGCTTTATTTCGAAACAAAAGTTAATGTCCTACGGTTAAGACCCATCTATTCTTATGTATTTTGAGGCGCTGAATTCAAATATGTTAAAAATTTACAGACTGGTTTTTTAATTAGGCTCAAAAAATGAGCTAGAATACTCAAAAATCTCATATTTGAAACAATTTCTAGCACATTGAATAGGACTTGTTTCCGACTGTTTTTATGAATTTTGAGTTGAGTAAAATGAGTAAAATTACTCAAAATTCACTTTTTTTAAGAAATTTATATTGTTTCAAATAAGTTTATGTGCTAAGTGGGTATCAAGCTTTTCTTATGTATTTTGAGCTGCTGAGATCGAATCCGAAGTCAAACAACAACATAACTTTTCTTCTAGACTCAAAAAAGAAGTAAAACACAAAAATTACATATATATTTTCAAATCCGCTTTATTTCGAAACAAAAGTTAATGTCCTGAGGTTCAGACCCATCTATTCTTATGTATTTTGAGGCGCTGAATTCAAATCTAATGTCAAATTAGATATCTACCTAAGGCCCAATGGGAAGTTTTTTTAAATGGAAAGGGGGACGTGTGATACGTCATTTTAAAGCAAATATAATTTTCTATTACTGTTTATTTTTTTATTTTTTAAACAATTTTCTTAAGATTTTGTTCTTCAATTTTTTGTGCTAAGAAATGCAATTTTTTAAGTTTTTGTAAATTTTTGTCAATTAAAAATAGTTTAAAAGTATAATTTATTTTTTTTTTCATCATGAAATTATTAACTTTAAAAAAATTGTTTGATTTTTTAGAGTAATTTTGACAAAAATAAGCATTTTCAACCCTATTTTAAACAAAAAAAATATTTTAAAAAATTAAAAAATATATAGTTCAATGCTTTAAAATGATGTATCACACTACCCCCTTTTTTTTAAAAAAAAAGCCCCCTGTCCACATTTTAATAGCTGAAAGTACCAAATATATGCCTAGATAGTTTAAGATATTATATTTGAATTCAACGCCTAAAAGTACATAAGAATAGATGAGTCTAAACCCGCGGACCCGAGGACATTAACTTTTGTTTCGAAATAAAGCTCATTAGAAAATATATGTAAGATGTTTTGTTTTTAGTAATTTTTTGAGTCTAAAAGAAAAGTGAACCGGTTCTGGTATTGTTTGACGTCGGATTCGATCTCAGCAGCTCAAAATATATGAGTAGCTTGATATCTACTTCTGCTTATGTAATTTAAAATCCGACGTCAAATAACATAATCCAATTCACTTTTCTTCTAGACTCAAAAAAGGAGAAAACACAAAAATCATATATATATATATATTGGTAGTTGGTAGCCATGGCACCGAGCGGACGTGATAGCGCGGAAGCTCCCGAAAAAAGTAATAAAAACTCAACAAATAAGTGCCCATTGTGCTCGAGATGCATAAGAAAAGGTGTAAAATGTGTTAAATGTGAAACTAATTACCATCAACTGTGTGTAAACATTGAAGATGAAGAATTTACGTGTGAAACTTGTCTGGAAAAAAACGACCTTCGAACTCATGACGAGCTTGCCGTAACGGCAGGTAATGAAAATTTTGACTATAAAATGTTATTGACCAAATACTATGTAGCCACTAAAGAAAATAAGCTATTACAGCAACTTGTTGACCAAATGAAAGGTCAAATTGATCTTTTATATTTTAAGATAAATACTCTAGAAAAGGACGGACCAACCAAATCAGTTGTACAGGAAAGAGATAACAAATCGAGCTCAGTCTCTATGAAAACGGTAAACAGGGAAATCGGTGATACCAACAAAACAAATAAAAATAAACCATCTGTGATGTCTGTCAAAAATCAGCCAAAACAAACCGAAATTAGCGTAAAAGATGTGAATAAAGCAATTTTAGAAGTGCAAAGTGAAGAAAAGATGAAAAGCATACAAGAACTAAACCAAGAAGAGCCAGTAAATGCACAAAAAAATGAATGGAAAACTGTAAACAGAAGGAGAAGTCGAAAATTCGTAGTGGGTGCAAACACAAACAATAATTTAGTATCTGGTGTCCCCAAACCGGCCTTTTTACACGTAACAAGATTAAAGCCGACTACAAAACCAGAAGATCTTAAGGAATTATTAATACATACGTTTCCAGAGGTAGTTTGTGAACTGCATACCTCTAAACAACCCAATATTTATGCATCAATGAAAGTAATAATTCATGAACAAAACATTAAAAAGGTATGGGAGGAGAAAGTTTGGCCAACAAATGCCTTTGTGACGCGTTTTTTAATGAAGAGAAGATCACTAATAAGAGAAACATAACCAACAAAGTACTAAATTGTACCGAATCGAAGAACATAACCTACACAATTATGTCTCAAAATGTACAATCCCTGGGGAATAAAAGGGACATAATACAACAGCTGTTGTGGGAAAATTTGTCCTGTGCAGTTTTGTGCATTCAGGAACACTGGAGAACAGAAAGCCAGCTTAAAGAGTTTAATTTTGAGAACTTTAACTTAAAATCGAATTTTAGTCGGCAAACTTCATCTGAACATGGAGGTAGCTGTATATATGTACGTAGTGATGTAAAAAGTGTTTGTAGAAGTGACTTAGAAAAATTTACTGTATATGGAGTGATAGAAATAGCAGCAGTGGACATTATCGTAAATGGGAAAAAAAGTGTAGTTCTGTCAATCTACAACCCAAATAAATCAGACGACCCAAACAAGCCAAAGGACCTAAGCAAAGAAAAAAACCTGGGCCTGGATGTGGACTTTGTTAAACCAAGTAATTCAGTGGAAACTGTAAGTGATAAAACCACAAGTAATTTAGATGTAAACGAAAAAACCCGAAATGTGAGTATTTTTTTTGATAAACTTGAGCAAGTTTTGTGTAAGTTGGTTAAAGAAAATTGTGACATATATATGGCTGGCGACTACAATTTTGACATTCTTGCCAAATCAAAAGACATTATAAAATTTATGACTATAATGAGTACATATGGACTAAAACCCTGTCATAAAGAGGTTACTCGTGTTGACACCAGAAGGGGCTTTAGTGCAAAAACATCAATAGACAATATTTATACAAACAGGTGTTTATATCAATCTGCTGTTTTGGAAGAACATATCTCCGATCACAGATTAGTCAAATTAACATACACAGAGAACAATGTGTTACCAAATAAATATAAAATAAGTCGAAGTTTCAATGATCAAAATAAAGAACAGTTTAAAAATATTTTAAATGAAGTAAGTTGGCAGGATGTCTTAAACTGTCAAAATAATAATATTAACTTACAGTGGGAAACATTTATGAACACAATAATACCTATTTTTAACCAATGTTTTCCAAAAAAAAGAAAAAAAATTGGCCAAAAACAAAATAATTTTTATCAAAATGATCCGGAGGTAGGTTTTTATAAACAGCAGGTTAATATATACTATATTTTAAGTAAAAAATTACCCGCAATTTAATGAAATTTATAAGTCTATGAAAAGGGCCTATAACTCAGCTTTAGAAAATGCTAGAAAAAAGGCATATACAAGTCAGTTATATATGTCAGAAAATAGAAGAAAAACGGTATGGAATATAGTAAATTATATTAGGAAAAATGG
>CAUEHQ010000132.1:0-24478 GCA_958510825.1 Brachypterus glaber | reverse complement strand
AAAAAACGTAACAACGGTCCCTTGTCTCCCGCAACCTTTTTTGACATACAATCCATATTTGTATGTAGATTACCTTAATTGAACTTTGCAAAATATTTTTGAGTTAATCTAAGAACTGTTAACTTACGTCATAAGACTTATTTACTTGGAAAATCTTATACTGGTTTGAATAAAAACAATAATAACTTATGTCTCCCAATTTAAATCGAGCGCTTCTTATATTAGTAAAATCCGACACTGCTAGAATGCCGATCGTGGTGTTAAAATTATTAGTAGAAATCAGTACCAAGTATTTTCATTACGTGTTAAGAGCAGTAAGTACTTCTAATTGTAAATATGAATTTAATAAATTTAGTTTAAGCGATGTTATTTTAAGCGTACTTTTTTAATGAACAACGCCGGTCCCTAATATTATCTTAATTGTTTTTAATTATATCTCAGACTAAACATCTTAGATTTGTACAATAACATATACAATACCTAACCTCAAATTTGCAGGAACTGATCTCAAAGACCTTGATCCAAATCCCACTAATTGTGTCTAAACGCAACGACGGTCCCTTGTAACTACGGTCCCCACGAAAAGGAAATGTTGTTGCTAACATAGGGAACGTCGTTATTATATAAATTATGCAAATTTTTACTCTGTTAACATTGTTCTTTCTAAAACTCTTGCAGAATAAAGAAATAAATATATTCCACTCAAAAAAACAATATAATGCCTAAAATTAGTCTTAGAGAAAGCCAATTGGATGAAAAGGGGAGAGTTGTTAAGAAAAACGGTCCCTATAAAAAAATAACGACGGTCCCTCTAAGTATAATAAAATGGTTGCTAATCAACTGTATGTACAACCCTATTGGATTTGATCTTTTATTACAATATGAAGAATAACTATGACAATTTTTTCTTTTTTTAATATATTTTTTTAAATTTATAATTAATAAACCAATTTATACCATTATTAAATTTTATCTCTTAAACTACTGAAAAGACACTTACCATTTTAACTACTGAAAAGATGAGCAAGTTTGCTTCGACCCCGCATGGCGACCAGTTTTAAGAACCTTCGTAATAATTAAGTAGTGAAATTACGTACAAACTTTCCGTGTAACGTGGCGTGTAAAATGGCGTCTGCTCTTCCATTTCGGTTTGAAGAATCTTGTATGGAGACCATGGATTGGAACATTTATAGTGAGAGGTTGCAACATTACTTCAAAGCCAATACAGTAAAGGAGGAAATTCAGGTACCATTACTTCTAATTAACAATCAAGTAACAAATAATAGTAACAAATAAGTAAAAAAAAAAAGAAATAAATAAACTCAAGTATATGATTTTTGACTTTCTTGTTCGTACAATAATATGTAAGCATTCCCTGATACGATGGATGTTGGTGAAATTGAAGATACCCTAGAGTCGTTGTATTCGTGCCACGTATGATTATAGGGATGTTTACAATAGGCGGTGTAGTGTCCGCTATACGTGGTACCACTGTGATTTGAAATGGCGTATAAGTTGTATTTGGAGGGTGCAACGGACTCTGCTGCATAATTGCTCATATCTAATTCTTCTAGGGGGAATTCTACGGTGACTTTGAGCTTACTTTGAAACTGTGTCATCGGGGAGAAGCGTTTAAGGTGAATTACTAATATTTTTGGGAATTTTTGAATTCTAAAGAATTTTGTGCATTTTCTGCGCTTTTTGCATTTTGAACATGTAGGTTTTTCATCACCGTCCAACGATTCTTCCCGTGTGAAGGATTCCAAACAATGTGATAAACTTAATTGACCGGTGTGTTGTGGAAGAGAGAGAGAAAGGTCCCAGAATGGTTCGAATGTGACGGAACAATGGCTGCAATAGGTGCATTTGAGGGTGGATTTCAGTTGTCCGACGAAGAGGTCCAAAATGCGAGAGTCGTCCATCCGGAGGTATCTGGACCATGATTCAGCAGATTTTTCATTATCAGTTAATTTTTCATCTATTTTGGTAAAAATAGGTTTAGGTTTTTCCGTTACCCTGTTAACGTCCTCGTGAAGTCCCTCTAAAAGGTACCGCAGAAATTCTTGTGCGTCCTGTTGTTTGTAGTCTGTAAATTGGGGGGCGAAAATCTGGATTTGGCTCTTGAAAGAAACCGTGTTTACTACCCGTTCAGATGAATCTTCTGACCACAACTGTTTTATCACATCGGCAAATGTCTTAATTAAAGCTCCATGCATACTTGATATATTGGTGTTGATGTCCTGCATATAGCTGTCCTTCTTTAAGTATTCCAACAAAAGTTTCGTGTTCGAAAGGCATGTAATGACCGAGTTCATGAAACAGGTATTCCCGATATTTTTTAACCCTTTAAGACCCAGAGTTTTGACTGGACTTCCGACCTCTGGCTTATTGTTTGTGATATAGTTTTTCTCGCTGTTATCATCAATATCACTGTAATTTAAACTGTTGTTGGTGTTGTATAATTTATCATCGTTCATTTCAGAATCATTATCAAATGTTCCCAAGACACTTATAGCATTACCTCTTTGGATGGCCATACTTATGCGTTGTAGAAAGTAAAGACCTTCCAAAGGGTTGCCGGTGGAATCTACCAAGCGTCTACAAATGTCTTTAAGAAAGGCCTTAGTGATTGGACCATATGAACCATAAGTTTCAATAGCTATGGGAACAAATTCATAGTCTGTTGATAAAAATTTGTATCTCTTGATCTTAATGTTTTCTGCTCGTTCTGCAGCAGAGCCAGCCTTTTCAGAGTTAATATGAAGATAAGAGGGAGCCACAGTATCCACACAGGTAAAGTCCCACACCAAGCATTTCCCTCTTTTAAATGGAACCAAAGTCATTCCGTCTGGTCTTTTGCCATCGATTCGTGCCATTAAACCTGGAGGTTCTAAAACAGGTTGTAGATCAATAATAGCTAAGGCTCTCTTTATTAGGTTGTTTACTTCTTAGTCTTATGGGCACCGTCACTTATAAACTTTGTATAGATTTATTTATTTTAGCGTTTCTTGTGCTTTTTTTCTTAATTATTTATTTATATTATATTTTTAAGATTCTATTCAATCTCGTGCCTCAACTGCCCTGCTATATACTACGGACAAAAGTCGACAATTCCTAGAAAACCGTATTAAATGTCACAAATATAATAAAAAAGGAACAGCCCCAAGTGCCCACGCAACTCAGGAGAGCCATGAGTTTGACTTCAATAATACGAAAGTTGTAACTAGCGAAAACAACTACCGAAAAAGACCAATAAAAGAAAGATATATATAAAAAAAGACAAAAACAGTATTAACTATAGAACAGACATAAATTTTTTGAGTCGAACCTACAACAGTTTATTGCAATAATATATACAATTAATATCACAGTCATTACCCCCTAAATAATAAGTCTCGATCTATATTGTATATTTGAATTTTTGTATAAGTCAAACCAAAAATAGGGCTTATGGAATTTTTTACAGAATTTTTTTATAACAGATTTCATTCTGATCTCTAACTGAATGAATTTAACTGACTATTTATGATCCAATCAAGTACTATTCCCTATTTTACAAACACCCATAAAATTATATTATTATATAAAAGTCCAAACCAATGTCACATAAATTAACATCCCTATGTTATCTTTCAGACAGCAAACCATTTACAATTTTTATATTGTCAGCCATCATGGCTACAAAACCACCTGCTTTCAAACACCAATCACAAAAGTACCAACCGGCTCGTAAATTTAACTTCATAGCTATTGGCCAAATATAATTTGTGCTTAAAAACTAGGCGACAGAAAGATACGCCTTAGCCAATAAGAATAGGCCCTTTTTTTATTTGTAAAATAAAATATATTCTTTTAATTAACAACAACAACAACAACAACAACAACAACAACAACAACAACAACAACAACAACAACAACAACAACAACAACAACAACAACAACAACAACAACAACAACAACAACAACAACAACAACAACAACAACAACAACAACAACAACAACAACAACAACAACAACAACAACAACAACAAAACAAAAGAAAATATATAACTATTATTAAAAAAAAATATTATTGAAAGAAAGAAAAAAAAATACAAAGTAAAAAATAATTAATTTTCGTCATCATTCCTGCTGGTTCCTTAAATCCTGCTGTAGCTGCTGTTGCTGATGAAGTTGCTGCTGTTGCTGATGAAGTTGCTGCTGTTGCTGATGAAGTTGCTGCAATCGCTGTTGGTGCTAAAGTTGTTGTTCTTCCTGCAACCGCTGCTGAAGTTCTTGTTCTTGAAGTCGTTGCTGCTGAAGTTGTTGCTAATTTATTTGCAACAATTCCAAAACTAATAAATATGGATTTTATATTGGAAGCCCAACATCCATCAACTCCTGCTTCTTCTGTAATAGATGCGCCATATAGGCAAAGAGATAATCCTCTTTCCTATCTTCGGGTAACCTGCAAAGCATGTGCAAAATTGTAAATAAGAGGAACTAAAAAAGGATTTCGGAAGTGTAGATTGTACCCCTTAAACCCAGACACTGATTACTACACTAAATGTGTATTAAACACAGCAGAAAAGTTAGGAAAATGCCAAAGAAAATCTGCTAAATTCACACTACAAGATTTTAAATCAACTGAAAAAGTTAAGAATAAGGTAAGAGATAATCTGACGGCTTATGGTATAAATGTGGAAGTCATTTTGAATGATATAAAGGTTCTTGAAATTATTAGTCCAAAAAAAAAAAGGCCAATGGCAAGCGCCGTTATTCTTGACCAATCCGGGCATAGACGCTCACATAGACGCTAGAAAGACAGATTCTGCAAGACAACGCGATGAAGCGTAGAGTTTTACAAAACGCTCTGTATTTTTTATAATAAAACTATTAGAAATGTTGAAATAAAACTGTTCCAAGTGTTTGCATAGTTTTTCAATATACTGAAAACCTGTACACACACAGTTTACTACCAGTCCGTATCCCAATGTGTTAAAATTTATCATAATTAAGTACGCCTAAGTTATTGTATTCTCTTCGATACTACAGTACGGTACCGTCTTGAAGAAAACATATTTACATGTACTTGAAGAATTTAATCACATGTATTTTAATAAATTATTCTTAAATTAAGATGATATTGTTTTAATCCGCTTCCAAAGCTCTATCTCACTAAACTTTTAATTACGGCTTCCAAATAAAGTGGTAAATGGAATCTTCGCTCGGTTTTACCATTAAATACGAATTTTCCACTTTATAGCAAAGGCAAGCTAAATCGACAAGAGAAACCATAAAAACGCTGTGTAAGTCATTCACTGCATACACTAGAGGTAGTCAAATTTTACCTTTTGTTTCAAATCATTTTGTTACTTCCACGCGTATGCAACCAATATACTACTTCCTGTATAATTGGTTGCCTAGCAGCATGGTGCTATATTATGCTATAGAATTGGCAACGCCGCATTTAAAGTTTGGTCGAATAGAATGACAGCGTATCTCAAACCACGCCGACTTTGAGGTTAGATTCAGATAAATGTAGTTAAATTAAGTTATACGGGCTTATAAATCCAACCATCCATGATCCACATCACAAAGACAGCACTAGCAACTACGGGGTAGGTACCCCTTCACACAGGAAGAAACAGCAATTCGGTGAGCAAATTTACTTTATGTCGTGTCCACGAGTGACATGCGCAATGCTATAGATGTCAGTAGCACTATCTCTGTATTTGACTCTCTCTCTTTCTAATGCGCCTCTCCGGGCAAGTCGATGTTAAGGTGCTCCGAGTAATTTCTGTAGTCATTTATGTAATTTAAGTATATCTAATAAATATAAATAATGGAAACATCTCATGTTTAATTCAACCACTCATGGACATTTCACTTTATTCTTTCCTTACGTTTCTCTCCAAATAGATATCCTTACAAGAGCCCTAGCGCTTACACGCACAAGTTTGGTTAGTTATTAGAAAAGATGCCTTTCAGGATGCTAGTAAAAAGTTTACAAAGAAAATTTCTGCTACCTGAGAGGATATTTATGTATTATAATTGGAACAGCAGAAAATCTTGGCCGCTTACCACAAACATGGCAGATCGTATAATTTTCTGATAATGATATTTAGAAGAACAAAAAAGTTTAGCGTATCTTTAACCACAACATATCTGTCAAATTAAAAGGCAGAAAAATTATACTTCGTAGTGGTCAATTTTCACTTCTCAAACTACAACAATTCTTGTTTTTATTAAAATTCTTATTTATGCAGGTGAGCCGGCAGTATTTTTATCAATATTAGTGTATATGAAAATGTATTTAGAATAAGTGAGTTTATAAATGTACTATTTTTACTTTATAACCTTTTTGTAGACCACTGAAGATGGAACAATAATAATGTTTCCGAAACTAGTATGGTAATTAACTAAATTAAATAAAAAATTTTTTGGAGGAAAAAGACACATACCTACTTATTTTATTAATTATAAAACTCCAAATTCCTGGCTTAACACAACTCATATATTTAGAAATGTTCAATATTTTAAATATACATACAGTTTGTGATGACTCACTCAGAAATAGTTTTGTTAATAATCATTGAAAATCGATGCTCTGAAGAAAGGCAAATATATGCCCGAAACAGATAAGCTGGTTTGATATTAATTAATAAAAAAGTGGACAAGTTATGACGGATGAGTTTGTTGTATCTCAATTCACGTGGAATAAACGAAAGGGAAAATCTAGTTTCGACCAAAATATGCAATATTTTGTATCGTAAGTATGCACCAGTGTCGAAACAATTTTGCCAATACAAAACAACATACCATTAATGGCTCGTTCCGATTTCAGTCGCTGCGAAAGTTCTTTTTGAAGGGCCGAAGGTTAAGGTTGACTTTAAAAATTTGAAACTGTTGACATGAAGCGTAAAATTTTTCATTTTGTAAAATGTTTTAAAATAATTATTTTATTTTAATATACATAGCCTATAAGATCTCATGCTTGCATGAGTAACGTCGGATATTTTCGGTTTCTGTTGGGACCCCTCTAAGTAAAATCGTTGACCTTTGGTAGTGGGGAATTTAGATATTCTTGACCGGACCCCACCCAGAAACATATGATCATGTGTGACCTAAATATGCCTCATTTTAATTTATTGCATTTCAAAAAATATAAAAGAAGTGAACTCCTTAAATCTTGATCAGTCTTGAATAGTTTTTTGTCTTGTTAATTAAAAAGTGTCTGGTAGTGACAATAGTGAAAATGTAAGTGCAGTGTACCTACACAGGAGGATTTGTATCCACCTGTTAAGAATAATTTAAAGAATTATTCTTCGATTAAAAATTCATTTTTTTTAACTTTGAAAATTTTTGGGACTTGTAATTTCAATGTTAAAAATATTAACGCGATTTTTGACACGAAATATTTTTCGTTCGAGTACTTTAAAATATTTGCGAATTTTATTCGGTTCGATTTTCTATCTACACTGTTAGAAATTTTGGCGATAATGAACTTTGAAAAATATTGAGTGAAAATATTTAAAGACTTATACGTTCCGGTGTTAATATTTACACTGAGAGAAATGTGGTCAATAAATGGGGCTTTGAAAATTATGGTGAAAATTTGGAACTTCAAACATAGAATGTTTTAATTTAGAAGTATTTAATGGAAAACTATTATATAATGGAAATTAGAATTTAGGGGCTTTGTATAGAAGTAGTGTTATGAGGGTGGAATCCATTTTAGTTAAAAAATGTTCATTTTCTAAGTGGATTAACTGTCGTATTTTATTTCAGAAATATATGAACTACTTTGAAAGCATCGGCGTACAAATTTCTGTATTTTTGTAACGCTCTGTATAGTTAGTCTATTTTTAAGCAGTAATAAATTAACTTGCGGCGAATAATTGATCTATCTAAAATGAGATGCCGACTGAGACGCCGCTATCGAGTTGATTTTCAAGTTGGCCTAGATTTTGGTGACTCAGTACTTTAGGCCATAAATGTAGGATAATAAGTGTCAGTTGCGCACTAATTAGTGTCCGTATATTCACGATATAGTACGACGCTAATGGTTATTAATCGCTACAGTTTTGTTTGTCGGTACTGTTAAAATTGCAATTAAATTCAGATTTATGTGATTTTAGGGTATATAAACCTAAAATTTTTGCAAAAATGGATCAGTTATTTGTCAAGCTTGTACGTGACACTTGCCTCCGCAAATGTTAAGTTAGTGTAATTTGCATTTTTGAGACTTTGAGAAAATTTAACTGTTAAAGAAAATGATTGACAATTTTTAAATAATAAGTGAATATAAACTTTTAAAAATGGAAATTAATTTATTTATTTAGTAGAGACTTTTCCGTGCCGCGATTTAAAATTATATTTTAAATATGAACATTAAAATTCGAGTAATACTTTATTGGACTTTAGGGCGTGGTCATTATAAACTTTTATAAATGTATTTTAAATTGAAGATAAAAGTTTTACTATGGAACACAGTAAATAGAACTAGAAAATTAGTTAAAAGATTTAACTAAGAAACATAAGTATAGATTAGTTTGACCAAATGTAATAATTTGAAGTTATGTTATTCAATTTAATTAATAATTAAAAGTAATTATTTTTCTTAATGCACACCTCGTTATACGAACTTCGCTACTCTTAAACAGAAGTCACTTGCATTTCTGTATACTTTATGAATCCTCTTAGAAACTATCAGATAGTACATCAACCCATAATTTAAAATAATGGTGTTAAAATAAACAGCCGCTCGGTTTATATAGATCAAATTTAACGATCCAAAATACAGAACTAATGAACTTGAAATGTTTATTAAAAACAATATCTAGTAAAAAGGCGTTTCATAACAGTAGGACTTGAAAGTAAAAATTGCTCTTTCATGTTCTTAAAGAATTTATTCACATTTATTTAATATATTATTCTTAAGTTAAGAAGCAATTGTTTAAATCTCAATAAAATTAAAAGTTTGAACTTATTTTCAGAGAGAAATAGACTATTAACTGAACATGAGCTCCTAGATGAGGTGCAAAACCTCGACAATAGCGACATTGACGAACCAGATCCTTTCGGTGATGATGACTTGGTCGTTGATCAAAATTATTTGGAGAGCAGTGCTGAAGAAGGCGAACTTATGACTGAAGATGATCAAGTTACGGACAGAGATGAACAGATTACACAGGAAACAACTGAAGATGGAGAGGAGGAGAGTCAGGTGGTAGAAAGTGAAATGGAAGAAGACCCTGAACATGAAACTATCACCAGAAAAAGCGGTAAAAGAAGTAAGGGAGGTAGTAGGAATGTGAAAGCTAGAAAGGGAACGCAGAATAAGTCGAAAAAAAAGATACCAAAATGGGGTAACGGAAATCTTGTACCAGATTTCCCAGATTATCAATCAGTCGACTATGATGTGGGTCAGCGGCAGAACTGGTTGCCCATTGACTACTTCTCAGAGTATTATGGTGACGATTTTTTTATACTAGTGGCCTCCGAAACGATTATCAACTATTTGCAACAACGTGGACAGCTACTAAAGACAGACGCGACAGAGATGAAAGCTTTTGTTGGAATAACTATGATTATGAGGGCTTTGAGCTACCCGTGTATCGCTATGTACTGGCAGGGGTCATTCAGAGTACCTATCATTGCTGACAACATGAATCGAGATCGTTTTTTTACTCTGAGAAATTACCTTCATTTAGTAAACAATCTTGAAACTACGGCAGAGCAGCGTCAAGCTGATAGAGTCTGGAAAATCAGACCGCTTATTGAGTCTTTTAGTAAGGTGGTATTGGCCTTACCCCGCGAGGAAAATATGTGTATTGATGAACAAATGGTTCCATTTTCTGGGGCAACTGCCATCCGCCAGTACGTACCCCGCAAGCCTAATCCAACCGGCATCGAAATCTACGTGTTAGCAGGTGCTTCTGGTAAGGTATTAGATTTAGAAGTTTATCAAGGAGCTACGACGAGGCTCCCAGTGGAAGTAGAAGGAACCAGTAAGCTAGGTGGCGGAGGTCGAGCAATTCTACGTTTGGCAGAGACTTGTCAACCCGGTACCAATCTATACTTTGATCGTTATTTCACAGGTACCGTCTTACTAGAAATATTGATAGAAAAAGGAATTTCCGGAACTGGAACTATCATGTCAAATCGGTTTCCAAAGATAGGCTTGAAATATGATAAAACTATGAAAGCGAATGGACGGGGCACTATTGACTTCAAGGTTAGAGAGGACAAAAAGATAATCATTGTCAAATGGATGGATAACCGATGAGTAACCTTGGCATCAACGAAACATGGTCCGGCGGTTACTGGAACAGTAAAGCGTTATTCCAAGCCTGACCGGGCCTACATAGATGTACCCAGGCCTGAAATGATTAACCAGTACAACACAAACATGGGTGGAGTTGATTTACTTAATCGTCTAATTGCATGTTATCGTTCATACCGTGATTACTGTGAAATAAATCAAGTGGAAAAAATCGAAATTAATTCAGAAGTTAAGATTCATTGTGGTCCTTATTTTTGTGAAAAAAGAAAAATGCCGGATACTAGGAATACCTTAAAAAGTGTGGATATAAAATCCATAGTAAAAGAAGCCGTAAGTGAAATACTTAATAACGAAAAATTTATAAACATGTTGACATTGAAGGTCGCTGAAAAAATTGAAGATAAAATTAATCGACTAGAAACAGATATAAAAATAAATGTAAACAAATCAGCAGCTCTTGAAGCTAAAATAAATAGGCTGGAACAATATCAAAAGATAAACAAAATGAAAATAAATTAAATGTTGTTAGATATCTGAACGAAAATATGAATATTAGACTACAGGAAGAAAATATTAAAAATGTATTTAGGATTGGCAAAAATAAAAATAAGACCAATAATTGTAGAGTTTTATACCCTAGAAATTAAATAAAATGTTATAAAAAATAGAAAACTATTAGAAGGAAAAAAAAATATTTATCACGGATGAGTTAACAAAAACAAACCAATCTATATTAAAGGAGGCGCAGGAAAAATTAGGAGCTAGGAATGTTTGGACACAAAATGGGTATATCTACACAAAATACAACGAAAAATACATAAAAATTGAAAGTCTGAATGAAATTGAAGTTTTGATAGAAGAAGAAACCCATTGCAAAAATGGAAGTAAATAATTTAAATTGTGATTTTTTTCTTTTGGGTTTTCTCTGTATAAAATAATAATATTACGAACTTAACCCTCTATTGCACCTTGTGCCCACTTGGGCACACTAGTATTAAGACCCCTGAATTTTTTTAATAACCAAAGTACAGACTTTATGGGCACCTAGTTTTCATTTGTAAACACTGTTCTCCAAGTGGAGTATCTTTTAAAAGATGGCAGTATCTAATATTGCCAGTAAATATTTAAACATGTAATCATGTCCAGGATTTTTTTTTTTATTTTAAAACTAGCTTTTTAGTTTTTAAAAAATTCTAAAATTGTTTTGTTGGTTATGGGCAAGTGGATACTAGTAAGAAGTGGCCAGTCCGAGTTTTTGAGCACTTCATGAATATGACCGTCGTTAATGGTTGGATTTTATACAGAAGAAATCAATTATGGATGAAAACTCGGAAAGTCGACATAATGGATAAAAAGAAACAAGAAAATAAGAAAAGAGAGAAAAATCAATAAAAAAAGAAGTAAATGAGAAAAAACGACAAAAAATAAATATGAAAGAGAATGAAAATAAGGAACCAGAAATAAAATACCATAAGAAAACACGTGAAACATTTAAAAGAAAAGCAATTAACGGAAGACATAAAAGTCAATATTGAAATTACCTAACCTACAAATTAGTTTGTTTTACACGAGGTGTTCTGTGTTTCAAAATGAACGATTTCGGAATATTATTAATCGCCGATGAAATTGAAAATAGAGAGCGACAGTAAGTACCAAATACAACTAAACTACTTAGTTCTAATCAATGCAATATGTCAACATTTTAAGTCGGGTAGTTTAGAAAACATTTTCAACAGACGGGTTTCAGCTTTAGCAAAAAGGACCCTAAGGGATGCGTGCGACCCGTTGGTTCTTCCAGAGCAGGAGTTCAAAGGAATGTTTAGAATATCAAAGGAATTGGGGCAGTTGCTAGTAAAAAAAATTTCTGCCCATCTGAAGACCGAAGTTAAGAAAGCTTATTTTATTCCTAAAGCTCTAAAAGTAGGTACCTAAGTAACAATATTCCAAAATATTTATATGACTGCATGCAGTTCAGAAAGCAAACTTAAAGCTTAGAAAAGTCTATAATCCTGTATGAAGGTTCCCCTGTAAAATAGGACCTATAATAAAGGTATAAAGACATGTGTAGGTGTTTACAGGTTGCAACAGAAGCCCGGCACCAGTAAAATGACAGGTTTCTATAGGATTTCAAAGGTACCACCTGTGAAATGATACGATTCGCTCACCGAAGTAATGAGAAGAATCTAGCACATGCGCACTGGTTTGATAATTTTTGTTTTGACGGATGTCAAAAGTGGCTTCCGTTTAGGCAGTTGTAGTTTTATGAAGTAGTTTAATCTGAGTGAGGTTACGGTGCACATCAGGTCGACAAAAATGAACTATATTTTTGCACTGATTTCTGGTTTTATTACTAAAACTTACTGTCTTGAATATAATTAGATGCGGAAAATCCAGCTTTTTTGTTAGATTATATAGCAAAAGATTGTTAAAATACTCACGAATTTCTGTTTGATTTTTTTAATGGGGGCGTTGGTTTACGTTAACAATGGTTTGGTTTGGTAGTTTGCTGGTTTGGTGTTTTTTTTTAATG
The DNA here is from genome assembly GCA_958510825.1 of Brachypterus glaber. NCBI lineage: Eukaryota > Metazoa > Arthropoda > Insecta > Coleoptera > Kateretidae > Brachypterus > Brachypterus glaber. The sequence goes on along the minus strand of CAUEHQ010000132.1, from coordinate 11,681 downwards.
GAAGGCGTTGGTTTACGGTAACAATGGTTTGGTTTGGTAGTTTGCTGGTTTGGTGTTTTTTTTTTTAATGGGAGGCGTTGGTTTACGTTAATAATGGTTTGGTTTGGTAGTTTGCTAGTTTGGTGTTTTTTTTCTTTAATGGGAAGCATTTTTCAGATACGATATTTCAGAATTTAGAAGGCGAAATATTTTAAGAATCAAATGTTTATTAATGAATGTTCCGCAATTTTTTTACGAAAATACTATTAAAAGCGAGTACTTTTAGCCAATCTCGCAAAGAAAAAAGTAGATATTTTTGTAAAATTCTGCAAAAGAATGTTATATAACCTTAAACTAATTTTTGGCATACGTCAAAACAAAAACAAGAAAATCAGTGCGCATGCGCTGGATTCTTCTTATTACTGCGGTGAGTGAATCGTGAAATGATAGGATTTCATAGGAATATCCCTATGAAGGCTTTGACATGAATATTTCCATTAAAAACCTGTTAACCATTTACTTGGACTTTGTCCTATCAGGTGATCTAATCAATAGCCAAAAAGATTTTAATGGTTGAAATACCATCTATGTGAAATAGCTTGAAGGTTTTGCTTACGTGATTAATTGAAAAACGCGTGTGAAGTTAGCGGCCAGACTTGGCGGCCATTATTTCCGAACATAGCCGAATGTAATAGACCTAATTTCAAAGACAGTATAATGTATAAATTATATCTTTTGTTGTAAATGAGCGTACATAACCAAGTAATACTATATATACAGGGCGACATTTGTCTCGTGGACCGCAGAAAACAATAAATTTATTTTTTTGGTGCTTTTGTCGAAATCTATACATTGTATCTAAACCAAATTTTTATGTAAAATAGCCCACTGACCCACTACCAAAATGGTACTATATACAGGGCGACAGTTGCCGTGTGAACCGCAGAAAATAATAAATTTGGGTTTTTGGCTGCTGGCGATTTCATCGAAATCTATGCATTGTATCTAAACTAAAGTGTTATGTAAAATAGCCTACAGGCCCACTATTAAAATGGTACTATATACAGGGCAACAGTTGCCGTCGGGTCCCCAGAAAATAATAAATGTGTTTTTTTGGCCGCTGGCGATTTTATCGAAATCTATGCATTGTATCCAAACTAAATTTTTATGTAAAATTGCCCACTGCCCCACTACCAAAATGATACTATATACAGGGCAACAGTTGCCGTCTGGACTGCAGAAAATAATAAATTTGGTTTTTTGGCTGCTGGCGATTTTATCGAAATCTATGCATTGTATCCAAACTAAATTTTTATGTAAAATAGTCCACTGGCCCACTACCAAAATGATACTATATACAGGGCAACAGTTGCCGTCTGGACTGCAGAAAATAATAAATTTGGTTTTTTGGCTGCTGGCGATTTTATCGAAATCTATGCATTGTATCTAAACTAAATTTTTATGTAAAATAGCCCACTGGCCCACTACCAAAATGATACTATATACAGGGCAACAGTTGCCGTCTGGACCGCAGAAAATAATAAATTTGGTTTTTTGGTTGCTGGCGATTTTATCGAAATCTATGCATTGTATCTAAACTAAATTTTTATGTAAAATAGCCCACTGGCCCACTACCAAAATGATACTATATACAGGGCAACAGTTGCCGTCTGGACTGCAGAAAATAATAAATTTGGTTTTTTGGCTGCTGGCGATTTTATCGAAATCTATGCATTGTATCTAAACTAAATTTTTATGTAAAATAGCCCACTGGCCCACTACCAAAATGATACTATATACAGGGCAACAGTTGCCGTCTGGACTGCAGAAAATAAAAATTTTGGTTTTTTGGCTGCTGGCGATTTTATCGAAATCTATGCATTGTATCCAATCTAAATTTTTATGTAAAATAGCCCACTGGCCCACTACCAAATTGGTCCTATATACAGGGCAACAGTTGCCGTCTGGACCGCAGAAAATAATAAATTTGGTTTTTTGGTTGCTGGCGATTTTATCGAAATCTATGCATTGTATCTAAACTAAATTTTTATGTAAAATAGCCCACTGGCCCACTACCAAAATGATACTATATACAGGGCAACAGTTGCCGTCTGGACTGCAGAAAATAATAAATTTGGTTTTTTGGCTGCTGGCGATTTTATCGAAATCTATGCATTGTATCCAAACTAAATTTTTATGTAAAATTGCCCACTGCCCCACTACCAAAATGATACTATATACAGGGCAACAGTTGCCGTCTGGACTGCAGAAAATAATAAATTTGGTTTTTTGGCTGCTGGCGATTTTATCGAAATCTATGCATTGTATCCAAACTAAATTTTTATGTAAAATAGTCCACTGGCCCACTACCAAAATGATACTATATACAGGGCAACAGTTGCCGTCTGGACTGCAGAAAATAATAAATTTGGTTTTTTGGCTGCTGGCGATTTTATCGAAATCTATGCATTGTATCTAAACTAAATTTTTATGTAAAATAGCCCACTGGCCCACTACCAAAATGATACTATATACAGGGCAACAGTTGCCGTCTGGACCGCAGAAAATAATAAATTTGGTTTTTTGGTTGCTGGCGATTTTATCGAAATCTATGCATTGTATCTAAACTAAATTTTTATGTAAAATAGCCCACTGGCCCACTACCAAAATGATACTATATACAGGGCAACAGTTGCCGTCTGGACTGCAGAAAATAAAAATTTTGGTTTTTTGGCTGCTGGCGATTTTATCGAAATCTATGCATTGTATCCAAACTAAATTTTTATGTAAAATAGCCCACTGGCCCACTACCAAATTGGTCCTATATACAGGGCAACAGTTGCCGTCTGGACCGCAGAAAATAATAAATTTGGTTTTTTGGTTGCTGGCGATTTTATCGAAATCTATGCATTGTATCTAAACCAAATTTTTATGTAAAATAGCCCACTGACCCACTACCAAAATGGTACTATATACAGGGCGACAGTTGCCGTGTGAACCGCAGAAAATAATAAATTTGGTTTTTTGGCTGCTGGCGATTTTATCGAAATCTATGCATTGTATCCAAACTAAATTTTTATGTAAAATAGCCCACTGGCCCACTACCAAATTGGTCCTATATACAGGGCAACAGTTGCCGTCTGGACCGCAGAAAATAATAAATTTGGTTTTTTGGTTGCTGGCGATTTTATCGAAATCTATGCATTGTATCTAAACCAAATTTTTATGTAAAATAGCCCACTGACCCACTACCAAAATGGTACTATATACAGGGCGACAGTTGCCGTGTCAACCGCAGAAAATAATAAATTTGGGTTTTTGGCTGCTGGCGATTTCATCGAAATCTATGCATTGTATCTAAACTAAATTGTTATGTAAAATAGCCTACAGGCCCACTATTAAAATGGTACTATATACAGGGCAACAGTTGCCGTCGGGTCCCCAGAAAATAATAAATGTGTTTTTTTGGCCGCTGGCGATTTTATCGAAATCTATGCATTGTATCTAAACTAAATTTTTATGTAAAATAGCCCACTGGCCCACTACCAAAATGATACTATATACAGGGCAACAGTTGCCGTCTGGACTGCAGAAAATAATAAATTTGGTTTTTTGGCTGCTGGCGATTTTATCGAAATCTATGCATTGTATCTAAACTAAATTTTTATGTAAAATAGCCCACTGGCCCACTACCAAAATGATACTATATACAGGGCAACAGTTGTCGTCTGGACCGCAGAAAATAATAAATTTGGTTTTTTGGTTGCTGGCGATTTTATCGAAATCTATGCATTGTATCCAAACTAAATTTTTATGTAAAATAGCCCACTGGCCCACCACCAAAATGATACTATATACAGGGAACAGTTGCCGTCGGGTCCCCAGAAAATAATAAATGTGTTTTTTTGGCCGCTGGCGATTTTATCGAAATCTATGCATTGTATCCAAACTAAATTTTTATGTAAAATAGCCCACTGGCCCACCACCAAAATGATACTATATACAGGGCAACAGTTGCCGTCTGGACTGCAGAAAATAAAATTTTTGGTTTTTTGGCTGCTGGCGATTTTATCGAAATCTATGCATTGTATCCAAACTAAATTTTTATGTAAAATAGCCCACTGGCCCACTACCAAAATGATACTATATACAGGGCAACAGTTGCCGTCTGGACTGCAGAAAATAATAAATTTGTTTTTTTGGCTGCTGGCGATTTTATCGAAATCTATGCATTGTATCTAAACCAAATTTTTATGTAAAATAGCCCACTGGCCCACTACCAAAATGATACTATATACAGGGCAACAGTTGTCGTCTGGACCGCAGAAAATAATAAATTTGGTTTTTTGGTTGCTGGCGATTTTATTGAAATCTATGCATTGTATCCAAACTAAATTTTTATGTAAAATAGCCCACTGGCCCACTACCAAATTGGTCCTATATACAGGGCAACAGTTGCCGTCTGGACCGCAGAAAATAATAAATTTGGTTTTTTGGTTGCTGGCGATTTTATCGAAATCTATGCATTGTATCTAAACCAAATTTTTATGTAAAATAGCCCACTGGCCCACTACCAAAATGATACTATATACAGGGCAACAGTTGTCGTCTGGACCGCAGAAAATAATAAATTTGGTTTTTTGGTTGCTGGCGATTTTATCGAAATCTATGCATTGTATCCAAACTAAATTTTTATGTAAAATAGCCCACTGGCCCACTACCAAATTGGTCCTATATACAGGGCAACAGTTGCCGTCTGGACCGCAGAAAATAATAAATTTGGTTTTTTGGTTGCTGGCGATTTTATCGAAATCTATGCATTGTATCTAAACCAAATTTTTATGTAAAATAGCCCACTGACCCACTACCAAAATGGTACTATATACAGGGCGACAGTTGCCGTGTCAACCGCAGAAAATAATAAATTTGGGTTTTTGGCTGCTGGCGATTTCATCGAAATCTATGCATTGTATCTAAACTAAATTGTTATGTAAAATAGCCTACAGGCCCACTATTAAAATGGTACTATATACAGGGCAACAGTTGCCGTCGGGTCCCCAGAAAATAATAAATGTGTTTTTTTGGCCGCTGGCGATTTTATCGAAATCTATGCATTGTATCTAAACTAAATTTTTATGTAAAATAGCCCACTGGCCCACTACCAAAATGATACTATATACAGGGCAACAGTTGCCGTCTGGACTGCAGAAAATAATAAATTTGGTTTTTTGGCTGCTGGCGATTTTATCGAAATCTATGCATTGTATCTAAACTAAATTTTTATGTAAAATAGCCCACTGGCCCACTACCAAAATGATACTATATACAGGGCAACAGTTGTCGTCTGGACCGCAGAAAATAATAAATTTGGTTTTTTGGTTGCTGGCGATTTTATCGAAATCTATGCATTGTATCCAAACTAAATTTTTATGTAAAATAGCCCACTGGCCCACCACCAAAATGATACTATATACAGGGAACAGTTGCCGTCGGGTCCCCAGAAAATAATAAATGTGTTTTTTTGGCCGCTGGCGATTTTATCGAAATCTATGCATTGTATCCAAACTAAATTTTTATGTAAAATAGCCCACTGGCCCACCACCAAAATGATACTATATACAGGGCAACAGTTGCCGTCTGGACAGCAGAAAATAAAATTTTTGGTTTTTTGGCTGCTGGCGATTTTATCGAAATCTATGCATTGTATCCAAACTAAATTTTTATGTAAAATAGCCCACTGGCCCACTACCAAAATGATACTATATACAGGGCAACAGTTGCCGTCTGGACTGCAGAAAATAATAAATTTGGTTTTTTGGCTGCTGGCGATTTTATCGAAATCTATGCATTGTATCCAAACTAAATTTTTATGTAAAATTGCCCACTGCCCCACTACCAAAATGATACTATATACAGGGCAACAGTTGCCGTCTGGACTGCAGAAAATAATAAATTTGGTTTTTTGGCTGCTGGCGATTTTATCGAAATCTATGCATTGTATCCAAACTAAATTTTTATGTAAAATAGTCCACTGGCCCACTACCAAAATGATACTATATACAGGGCAACAGTTGCCGTCTGGACTGCAGAAAATAATAAATTTGGTTTTTTGGCTGCTGGCGATTTTATCGAAATCTATGCATTGTATCTAAACTAAATTTTTATGTAAAATAGCCCACTGGCCCACTACCAAAATGATACTATATACAGGGCAACAGTTGCCGTCTGGACCGCAGAAAATAATAAATTTGGTTTTTTGGTTGCTGGCGATTTTATCGAAATCTATGCATTGTATCTAAACTAAATTTTTATGTAAAATAGCCCACTGGCCCACTACCAAAATGATACTATATACAGGGCAACAGTTGCCGTCTGGACTGCAGAAAATAATAAATTTGGTTTTTTGGCTGCTGGCGATTTTATCGAAATCTATGCATTGTATCCAAACTAAATTTTTATGTAAAATTGCCCACTGCCCCACTACCAAAATGATACTATATACAGGGCAACAGTTGCCGTCTGGACTGCAGAAAATAATAAATTTGGTTTTTTGGCTGCTGGCGATTTTATCGAAATCTATGCATTGTATCCAAACTAAATTTTTATGTAAAATAGTCCACTGGCCCACTACCAAAATGATACTATATACAGGGCAACAGTTGCCGTCTGGACTGCAGAAAATAATAAATTTGGTTTTTTGGCTGCTGGCGATTTTATCGAAATCTATGCATTGTATCTAAACTAAATTTTTATGTAAAATAGCCCACTGGCCCACTACCAAAATGATACTATATACAGGGCAACAGTTGCCGTCTGGACCGCAGAAAATAATAAATTTGGTTTTTTGGTTGCTGGCGATTTTATCGAAATCTATGCATTGTATCTAAACTAAATTTTTATGTAAAATAGCCCACTGGCCCACTACCAAAATGATACTATATACAGGGCAACAGTTGCCGTCTGGACTGCAGAAAATAATAAATTTGGTTTTTTGGCTGCTGGCGATTTTATCGAAATCTATGCATTGTATCTAAACTAAATTTTTATGTAAAATAGCCCACTGGCCCACTACCAAAATGATACTATATACAGGGCAACAGTTGCCGTCTGGACTGCAGAAAATAAAAATTTTGGTTTTTTGGCTGCTGGCGATTTTATCGAAATCTATGCATTGTATCCAAACTAAATTTTTATGTAAAATAGCCCACTGGCCCACTACCAAATTGGTCCTATATACAGGGCAACAGTTGCCGTCTGGACCGCAGAAAATAATAAATTTGGTTTTTTGGTTGCTGGCGATTTTATCGAAATCTATGCATTGTATCTAAACCAAATTTTTATGTAAAATAGCACACTGACCCACTACCAAAATGGTACTATATACAGGGCGACAGTTGCCGTGTGAACCGCAGAAAATAATAAATTTGGTTTTTTGGCTGCTGGCGATTTTATCGAAATCTATGCATTGTATCCAAACTAAATTTTTATGTAAAATAGCCCACTGGCCCACTACCAAATTGGTCCTATATACAGGGCAACAGTTGCCGTCTGGACCGCAGAAAATAATAAATTTGGTTTTTTGGTTGCTGGCGATTTTATCGAAATCTATGCATTGTATCTAAACCAAATTTTTATGTAAAATAGCCCACTGACCCACTACCAAAATGGTACTATATACAGGGCGACAGTTGCCGTGTCAACCGCAGAAAATAATAAATTTGGGTTTTTGGCTGCTGGCGATTTCATCGAAATCTATGCATTGTATCTAAACTAAATTGTTATGTAAAATAGCCTACAGGCCCACTATTAAAATGGTACTATATACAGGGCAACAGTTACCGTCGGGTCCCCAGAAAATAATAAATGTGTTTTTTTGGCCGCTGGCGATTTTATCGAAATCTATGCATTGTATCTAAACTAAATTTTTATGTAAAATAGCCCACTGGCCCACTACCAAAATGATACTATATACAGGGCAACAGTTGCCGTCTGGACTGCAGAAAATAATAAATTTGGTTTTTTGGCTGCTGGCGATTTTATCGAAATCTATGCATTGTATCTAAACTAAATTTTTATGTAAAATAGCCCACTGGCCCACTACCAAAATGATACTATATACAGGGCAACAGTTGTCGTCTGGACCGCAGAAAATAATAAATTTGGTTTTTTGGTTGCTGGAGATTTTATCGAAATCTATGCATTGTATCCAAACTAAATTTTTATGTAAAATAGCCCACTGGCCCACCACCAAAATGATACTATATACAGGGAACAGTTGCCGTCGGGTCCCCAGAAAATAATAAATGTGTTTTTTGGTTGCTGGCGATTTTATCGAAATCTATGCATTGTATCTAAACCAAATTTTTATGTAAAATAGCCCACTGACCCACTACCAAAATGGTACTATATACAGGGCGACAGTTGCCGTGTCAACCGCAGAAAATAATAAATTTGGGTTTTTGGCTGCTGGCGATTTCATCGAAATCTATGCATTGTATCTAAACTAAATTGTTATGTAAAATAGCCTACAGGCCCACTATTAAAATGGTACTATATACAGGGCAACAGTTGCCGTCGGGTCCCCAGAAAATAATAAATGTGTTTTTTTGGCCGCTGGCGATTTTATCGAAATCTATGCATTGTATCTAAACTAAATTTTTATGTAAAATAGCCCACTGGCCCACTACCAAAATGATACTATATACAGGGCAACAGTTGCCGTCTGGACTGCAGAAAATAATAAATTTGGTTTTTTGGCTGCTGGCGATTTTATCGAAATCTATGCATTGTATCTAAACTAAATTTTTATGTAAAATAGCCCACTGGCCCACTACCAAAATGATACTATATACAGGGCAACAGTTGTCGTCTGGACCGCAGAAAATAATAAATTTGGTTTTTTGGTTGCTGGCGATTTTATCGAAATCTATGCATTGTATCCAAACTAAATTTTTATGTAAAATAGCCCACTGGCCCACCACCAAAATGATACTATATACAGGGAACAGTTGCCGTCGGGTCCCCAGAAAATAATAAATGTGTTTTTTTGGCCGCTGGCGATTTTATCGAAATCTATGCATTGTATCCAAACTAAATTTTTATGTAAAATAGCCCACTGGCCCACCACCAAAATGATACTATATACAGGGCAACAGTTGCCGTCTGGACTGCAGAAAATAAAATTTTTGGTTTTTTGGCTGCTGGCGATTTTATCGAAATCTATGCATTGTATCCAAACTAAATTTTTATGTAAAATAGCCCACTGGCCCACTACCAAAATGATACTATATACAGGGCAACAGTTGCCGTCTGGACTGCAGAAAATAATAAATTTGGTTTTTTGGCTGCTGGCGATTTTATCGAAATCTATGCATTGTATCTAAACCAAATTTTTATGTAAAATAGCCCACTGGCCCACTACCAAAATGATACTATATACAGGGCAACAGTTGTCGTCTGGACCGCAGAAAATAATAAATTTGGTTTTTTGGTTGCTGGCGATTTTATTGAAATCTATGCATTGTATCCAAACTAAATTTTTATGTAAAATAGCCCACTGGCCCACTACCAAATTGGTCCTATATACAGGGCAACAGTTGCCGTCTGGACCGCAGAAAATAATAAATTTGGTTTTTTGGTTGCTGGCGATTTTATCGAAATCTATGCATTGTATCTAAACCAAATTTTTATGTAAAATAGCCCACTGGCCCACTACCAAAATGATACTATATACAGGGCAACAGTTGTCGTCTGGACCGCAGAAAATAATAAATTTGGTTTTTTGGTTGCTGGCGATTTTATCGAAATCTATGCATTGTATCCAAACTAAATTTTTATGTAAAATAGCCCACTGGCCCACTACCAAATTGGTCCTATATACAGGGCAACAGTTGCCGTCTGGACCGCAGAAAATAATAAATTTGGTTTTTTGGTTGCTGGCGATTTTATCGAAATCTATGCATTGTATCTAAACCAAATTTTTATGTAAAATAGCCCACTGACCCACTACCAAAATGGTACTATATACAGGGCGACAGTTGCCGTGTCAACCGCAGAAAATAATAAATTTGGGTTTTTGGCTGCTGGCGATTTCATCGAAATCTATGCATTGTATCTAAACTAAATTGTTATGTAAAATAGCCTACAGGCCCACTATTAAAATGGTACTATATACAGGGCAACAGTTGCCGTCGGGTCCCCAGAAAATAATAAATGTGTTTTTTTGGCCGCTGGCGATTTTATCGAAATCTATGCATTGTATCTAAACTAAATTTTTATGTAAAATAGCCCACTGGCCCACTACCAAAATGATACTATATACAGGGCAACAGTTGCCGTCTGGACTGCAGAAAATAATAAATTTGGTTTTTTGGCTGCTGGCGATTTTATCGAAATCTATGCATTGTATCTAAACTAAATTTTTATGTAAAATAGCCCACTGGCCCACTACCAAAATGATACTATATACAGGGCAACAGTTGTCGTCTGGACCGCAGAAAATAATAAATTTGGTTTTTTGGTTGCTGGCGATTTTATCGAAATCTATGCATTGTATCCAAACTAAATTTTTATGTAAAATAGCCCACTGGCCCACCACCAAAATGATACTATATACAGGGAACAGTTGCCGTCGGGTCCCCAGAAAATAATAAATGTGTTTTTTTGGCCGCTGGCGATTTTATCGAAATCTATGCATTGTATCCAAACTAAATTTTTATGTAAAATAGCCCACTGGCCCACCACCAAAATGATACTATATACAGGGCAACAGTTGCCGTCTGGACTGCAGAAAATAAAATTTTTGGTTTTTTGGCTGCTGGCGATTTTATCGAAAACTATGCATTGTATCCAAACTAAATTTTTATGTAAAATAGCCCACTGGCCCACTACCAAAATGATACTATATACAGGGCAACAGTTGCCGTCTGGACTGCAGAAAATAATAAATTTGGTTTTTTGGCTGCTGGCGATTTTATCGAAATCTATGCATTGTATCTAAACCAAATTTTTATGTAAAATAGCCCACTGGCCCACTACCAAAATGATACTATATACAGGGCAACAATTGTCGTCTGGACCGCAGAAAATAATAAATTTGGTTTTTTGGTTGCTGGCGATTTTATCGAAATCTATGCATTGTATCCAAACTAAATTTTTATGTAAAATAGCCCACTGGCCCACTACCAAATTGGTCCTATATACAGGGCAACAGTTGCCGTCTGGACCGCAGAAAATAATAAATTTGGTTTTTTGGTTGCTGGCGATTTTATTGAAATCTATGCATTGTATCTAAACCAAATTTTTATGTAAAATAGCCCACTGACCCACTACCAAAATGGTACTATATACAGGGCGACAGTTGCCGTGTGAACCGCAGAAAATAATAAATTTGGGTTTTTGGCTGCTGGCGATTTCATCGAAATCTATGCATTGTATCTAAACTAAATTGTTATGTAAAATAGCCTACAGGCCCACTATTAAAATGGTACTATATACAGGGCAACAGTTGCCGTCGGGTCCCCAGGAAATAATAAATGTGTTTTTTTGGCCGCTGGCGATTTTATCGAAATCTATGCATTGTATCCAAACTAAATTTTTATGTAAAATAGCCCACTGCCCCACTACCAAAATGATACTATATACAGGGCAACAGTTGCCGTCTGGACCGCAGAAAATAATAAATTTGGTTTTTTGGTTGCTGG
>CAUEHQ010000131.1:40000-94297 GCA_958510825.1 Brachypterus glaber | reverse complement strand
AGCGGACTATCCGCAGTTGTGCTTTAACAAATATGTAAAAAAAGTGACGTTGCCGGACCTGTTTTAAAATCATGATAGAGTCAAAAATAATTTTATTGGTTTTAATTTTCAATATTTATGATAAAATAAATGTACATTTAAAAAACCAGTCGATTGGCGAGTTTTTTAATAGTTTGCCGACAGTATAATGAAACGAGTACTTTATAATATTTTTCTAGTTGAGTGGACAAAAATTAGGGAAAATAAATTAATTAAATCATAAAAATCATAAACATAAAACAGTACACAGCGTCAGTAAGCTTATAAGCTTATAAAGGCGGGTAGTTTTTCAAAGGGTCCTGACCCTTTGAAAAACTACCTGTATTGTTTATAGGTAATGTATTTTTATTATCAGTATGAAGAAAATTCTATTATTTAGTTTTAACCCGACATTCGGCGGTGATAGATTATAATTTTGGCGTTTTTGGCGTGTCCTCTTTTTAATTGCGATTCGTTTAGACTTTTGTGTTTTTATACAATATTTTATGTTATGAAGACTTTTTTAGTTAATACTTAGTTAAGTTATAATTTTTTAGATTAGTTTTTATGAGTTTTAGTGCTATTTTCGAGTTATTATTTAACTTAAGTTAGTTCTAATAATAATAGTAGACTTTTTTGCATGTAATTAGTTTCGGTGTAATATTTTCTTACAAATGGATCCAGAGCCTGAAAATGAAATTGAGAATAACCCTCAGCCTGAAAATTACCGAGATCCTGGCCCTGTACAAATGCATGTTTATGGAAATAATGAATATTGTGACATGATATTAATTTATGGAGAGGTGTTAGGTAATAGTAATGCTGCAGCACGAACATACGCCGAAAGGTTCCCTAACCGGGTTCATCCATATTATCGTACCTTTGTGCGCCTTGCTCAAAGAATTCGGGATACAGGAAGTGTACAGCCACAACAAGGACAGGAGGGAGGACCGGGACGCGAACAAAGAATTATAAACCTCGAAGAGGACATTCTGGATTTTTTTAACGAACACCCTTCAGCAAGTACTCGTCAAGGTGCTACACAATTTGAGGTCTCCAATAGGGTGGTTTGGAGAACTTTAAGCGAAGATCTAAGGCACCCCTATCATTATAAAAGAGTACAAGCCTTACAAGAAGCAGATCGCCCTCAAAGATTGGAATTTTGTCATTGGCTAATTCAAAATAATACAAGGAATCCAAATTTTATACAAAATATTTTATTTTCTAATGAAAACACTTTCACGAGAAATGGAGTTATGAATTTTCATAATAATCACCAGTGGGCGCACTGGAAAATCCCCATGCTGTGCGAAGAACAAATTTTCAACAAAGATTTTCTTTAAACATATGGGGTGGAGTCATTAATGGACAATTAATTGGGCTGCATATTCTACCCGATAGGCTAAATGCTGAATCCTATTTAAATTTTTTAGAAAATGACCTAAATATTTTAATGGAAGAAGTACCTCTGGCGGTTAGGAGTAGTATGTGGTTCATGCATGATGGTTGTCCCGTTCACTTTAGCCACCGTGTACGCAACCATTTGAACCAGAATTATCACAATCGTTGGATTGGCAGAGGAGCAGTTAGGTCTTGGCCCCCTCGATCACCTGATCTAAATCCCATGGATTTTTATCTGTGGGGTTTTATAAAGGCTATAGTGTACCCTGCAGGGCAAGCTGAACCACAAAACCTGCAGGAACTTATAAATCGCGTCGAGGCGGCTGAAATACAAATACGGCAACATGCCAAAACCATATTTTGAGTTATATCAATTGAGATAATTTTTTTCCTTGCGGTTCAACCGGAAACGACTCCTACTTTTGAGTTTTAAATGGAACACCAGTATATTTTATATATTTGGATTCTCCATTAAATTCTGTGTATTATCACAAGTTTTTGTAAAAATTTTGATGGCTTTTGTAATTTTTTTAATAAAATTTTATTTTGGATTTTGTTTTTCTGAAAAGCCACAATATATATTCATTTTGGATCAAATATTGGTAGAAAAAACGAATCATTAAAAAAATTGCTTACTTTTAATTTTACACAAAAACCAAACTTGGAAAAACACATTTTTTGCTTTTACTCGAATTTTTGCTTAATTACGCCTATGGCTCGTCGATATTGTTAAAAATATTATTTTTTTCTCTTTACAATGAGTTAATATTTATTTTTATATTTTGCGACTCTTATAAGCCCACGATCACACGCATTTTGCGTGTTCTTATATGCCCATAAGAGGTGTGTACTTTTTTTTCTTTTAGGTTGGCAACAGACGAAAGCCTATCGCTTGCAATGAACTTGAGGAGTGGGGGAACAGGATTCCAATACAAATAAGTAGTGACACTACGTTGGCAGCCATTAAACGCATCCTTTATTCTAGGGGGTTCAAATTTTTCACACTAGGTGGTGCGATTTGGTAACTTTATAAGGAATTTTATCATCAGAAATTGTAGTCTCTGTTATCGTACTAGTTTTTCCTGGTAATACTTGCGGTTGAAATGTTGATATCTTTATCTGTGAATAATTTATTATATGTTTGAGCATTTTTGAGACTTTTAAATGGTAGTTTTTTTATTTTTATTAATTTCCGTAGTGTAAGTGTATATATAGTTTTTTAGTGAGTGATTAGTATACAAGAAAAACTTTTCTAATTATGTCTTGCTGTGTCATTGGCTGCCGCAGTGTAAAAAGAATAAATCTGGAGAAAGTTTCATTTTTTAAGTAAGTTGGGATTATATTGACTTGTACATTTTGCATTTATATGTATATAAAACCACAAATTTAGTGAGATTTAATTTATAGCCAGGGTTTTCTATTTTACAGGTTTCCAAAAGATAAAGCATTGTTGGAGCAATGGCTTGATATTTTTAAAATACCCAAATCTACTTAGGTATACTTTTTCTGAGAATAAATTTGTTTGCTCAAGGCATTTTAAATATGATGACATGGTTTTTGGAAAAGAGAAAGTACTTCTGAAGAAAGCCAGAGTTCGAACCTGAAAAAATAGAGTGTGTATTTCAAAAATAAGATTTTTATATGTACATTTTATTACAAGTATTTATACAATAGAGTGTCTGGAGTTCCGACCGATTTTGCACTGTTGTATATCTATAGATATTAAACATAACGTAACCTAACTCTTTGGTGTAGGTCAGTTTTTTTTTGCCTGTTTGGTGTTTTTGATGCCTTGCCCCCATTTAAACGGGGGCATAGTCCCCATTCAAACGTGGAGAATAAAATTCTAACCAAAAAGCTTTAAAATTTTTAAAATCTAGTGGTTGAAATACTAGGGGAACGTTCAAGTATTATGTAGGGGGAGTCATTTTGGAGTGTTACGCCCATGTTAATGGTATAGGAAAATAGCGTTACAGGGGGGGGAGGTCCAAAATGATCAAAATTTGCGTTACTTAATACTTGAACGTTCCCTAGCCCCAGAGCTAGAGTTTCGACTGGTTGGAAGTTATGACTCGAAGCTCCCTTTATAAAATTCATTTAATTTTAGATCAGTGAATGCTACTTTATAACTAAATTATGATGAATTTAATCAAAATTGACACTGAATAAAAAAAGTAATAAAATTATTAAGACTATGGTCACTTGATCAGTTGTTACTTTGTCTAGTGTTTTGGTGGTTAGCCGTTTGGGTTTGTGGAAGTTTTCACCTCAAATCAAAAGCCCAAATCGACCAAACACCAAAACACACTAACACACCAACTAGACAAAGCAAAAACTGATCGAGTGACCCTAATTAAGACAATTTACACGCCAGTACCAAAATGTATAAGAATGAAGGTTTGAGAAAATATTATATATGACCTACCTTGTTTTTTTTATTTTATTAGTTATTTTTTTAATTCTGTCATTATTTTTTTAATTTTATACATTTCTGTAATTTTTTTAAATAGAAATATGTTTTTTTGAGAAATAAATGTTTTTTCATACCGTTTTTAAATCCACTGACATTGTACATAACCCTAAAAACTTCATTGTCAATAAAGCACGGTGCTTTAAGCACCAGAGATAAGTTGGTCTCTGAAAGCACCAAGATGAAAATTCCCTATAAAGTTACCAAATCGCACCACCTAGTGTGAAAAATTTGAACCCCCTAGAATAAAGAATGCAGTTAATGGCTGCCATTCATATTAGCCACTTGTTCAGACGCCATTCCTGTTCCCCCACTCTTCAAGTTCATTGATCGCTTGACGTTTTCCGTTCAAATGTCAATCAGGCCTATTCACATGTACCATTGAAATCTATTCAATATTGACAAAAATTACAATACCATGCAATTTTTTGGCTAATTATCCGGAAGGGAAAGGCCAAAAATAAAGAGAGAGAGACCATGCAATTTTAATACAGTTGACGTAAATGACCTTGCAATTTTCGTCAATATTGCCACACATTTCAATCTCAATGGTACATGTGAATAGGCCTGAATGTCGCTTTAAAGTTTAATTTTCTACAAAATTTTGTGTTCAGGTTATTTTTTACCGTGTTAAAATTGTGGATTGGTTACTTGCAGAGAAAAAAGAGAAGACATGACTATAAAATATATCAAAATATCATTTATTCTTAGAATTTTAAACATGGCGAAAACTGTAATGCCAGCCCGAAACAAAAATCCCTAAATCAGTCATCAATTTAAATGTAAGTTTTTCAAAATTTTAGAGCAAAATAGAAAAAACTGTATAAAGCACTCGTTTCATAATACGTTTTTAGCACACTAATACTTTAAACTTGCCGCAAGCGGCTCGTTTTCTAAACTTGTACTCTGCGCTAAAAACGTTTGTTAGGAAACTAGTACTTTAATATACTATTTTATAATCTCTTTAAAATAAAATAAGTTTGTAAAATTAATATGTAATACGCTCGCACGTCTATGTGTCGGTGTTTACACTAAAGGAAGTAGTCAGCTCAGGTCAGCTCCGTGCAAGACATTTACCGTATATTATTTTAGAAAGCTATATTATTTTAGAAAGCTATATTATTTTAAAGTGGTTATGAAAATAAATATTAACTTTTTCGTATCATTGTAAAGAGAAAAAAAAATACCTTTCTTGTAATACCAATGAGCCATAGACGTAATGCAGCAAAAATTTGAGTTACAGCAAAAAATGTCCTTTTACAAGTTAAGTTTTCGTGTAAAATCAAAAGTAAACATTTTTTTTAATAAGTTGTATTTTTCTACCAATATTTGATCCAAAATGAATAGTTTTAGCGACTCTTTGGATAAAAAAATGTAAAACTAGATTTTATTTAAAAAATGACAAAAGCTGTCAAAATTTGACAAAAACTTGGAATAATACACAGAATTGGATGGAGAATCCAAAGTCCAAACGAGAATCCAAATATTTAAAAATCAAAAGTAGGGGTCGTTTCCGGTTAAATCGGAAGAAAAAAAAACGTTATGTCATATAATTCAAAATATGGTTTATATACACCCTGTAAATTTCATTCTTTTATCTCTAGGAATAAAAAAGTTATAGGGGCGAGCCACCTTTGAAAAACCCGGTATAGTTTACAGGGTGTCTGGCACATGGATAGAAAGTTTTCAAGGGGTGATGGAAGAGCCCATTTTGAGTCTATTAGACCAAATTTACTCTTATACAAAGTCTCGCCGTTTTTGAGATATCGGCCTCCCAGGTAGCAAGGGATGTTATATTACAAGAAATTAACATAACTTTTGGGTGTATTTTTAAACTAAATCATAACATCACATAATATTGAAAAATAACATGTATTTAACATCACATTTGCAACGTAACACGTGAGACGTGACAGCCATGTTATTTAATAACAAATATTTAGCAACGCTGTGAATATATCGCATGTCACATATTAACGTGGCTTTCACGTGAATGTCATGTTACTTTGCTTCTCACCGACGTTCGAAGCAAAAAAATCGATATAAGATGATGTTGATAGACTAAATTATTATAAGGAAATTGTATACACATTTCCAATGGATAGGGGGCTCTGCCGGGTCTCTCAAGACCACGGACACGCATTAAAGGAATATATTCTCCGCTTAATCTGCAATTTCGTATTTAGAATCTATCTGTTTCAATCTGTGATTATTTCAATTACTGATTGATTTTAAATCCGATTTTTTTTATAGGGTTATGGCGTTTTTAATGGTTTTATTTAGAAAAAGCTAATATCCTAGGATATTATTTAAATATTAAAGTACCAGTAACGGCATCCATAAGATATTAGATATAACAGCGCAGGAATGTGGATTTATGATGTCACAAACACGTTATTTTCGGGATGTCAATGTGTGATGTTATTAGGGGCGGACTTAGGACATCCCCACCATGCTACATTCTTGATAAATGTGACTACAAGCTTAACATCACATGTCACATATTAACGTGGCTTTCACGTTAATGTCATGTTATTTTGCTACCTGGGTTTTTTAGGTATTTTTGCGAAATATTTAATTTTTTTCCTGTACATACTATTTTTTATGATACTAAATACTTTTAGTTGTCCTAAATATTTTTTTAAATATTCTTAATATGTACTTTGTTGAAACAACATAAAAAGAAATGCTGAATTATTATTATAAAAAATTTGTAGGCCAGTTTATGAGTATTTTAAGTGGTTCGAATTTATTTTTCTATTCTAAGCAAAATTTTCTCAAAAACGGCACTAGTTCAAGAGATTCAAATAATTGTAAAAACTTCTCTGATGCATACCCTTTTCAATATACAAACTTACGACAAAAATTTTCAGCAATTATTTTTGTATTGTACTAAGGGAGCTAAGCCCCTTTGAAAGTAGCTAAAAATTTTGGTATTTATTTAATAACTCAGGAACCCTTTGAAATAGCAACGAGGTTTTGCAAGTGAACTAAACTTATTAATGTTGGATTGCAAATTAGCGTGTATAATAGAAAGAAGAATTTATTGACTTATTTAACCCCCCCCCCACCCCTGGGTAAGCAAGGGGCGGTTTTGAATAAGTCAGTAATATCTTCTTTGGCTTTATTTAATGCTATTTTTTTGCAAATTTTAATACTTTTTTAAATAACGGAGATAAGCTATTTCAAGATGGACCATTTTGAAAAAAATTTGGATGGGGTGCTTAGGTACAGCTGGGCACACAAAAAATGCAAGTTTTAAATATGCCAAAATGCCAATTTTATTAATTATTTTATTGCTTAAGTAAGATTTTAAGAAAGAGGTTAGAATAATTTGACATATTGTCGGTTTTTCTTTAAGTTTATTAGTAGTCTCTAATAATTTATTAAAGATTATGCGTAAATGAGAATAATGTTAAATAACCGTAACTGCTGTTATATGAAGGTGAAAGAAATGGAAAACTAGCAAATATAGAGGTTTCCAGATCTGCAGAAGCAAGGTCTCCCCAAGATGGTTATTTTTATGTCAATAATCCTTCTTTTTTACAAAATTAATGGAGAGTCCCTAGAAAAAGCTCGAATCTTATTTGGGGCTCTCCACCCTACTTTATCACATTGTTAACCATATTTGGCATCAGAAAAACTACGAAGGTCCTAAATTGTACATTGAAAGAATTTTTTTAATCGGACCTTTCGTTTAAAAGTTACAAGGTTTATAGTCCCCACTTTTTTTCACATTTTCTCGACGTTTCATGGCATTTTAAGTCCGAACATGCACAATTTTTTTTTTTCGGTCCACTTCTCCCCTAAATCAATAAAGCGCCAGAAAAAAATATAATCATAAATAATAACTTTATTATTATATCTTTAATATATATCTTTAATATATATATATATATACACGGTGTATTTGAAATAGCGTCGGAAAAAAATACACGAATAGCTCATGGTATAACTAACATTTTCCGTAAAAATTAAAAAAATATGTGCAGTAGTTTCAGAATGGGATTTTTTTGAAAAAAATGTACCTTTTAGCCGTACGTCAATGTCACGCTGTGAAATTCTCTAAATTAATGGTGACCTTGTAGCAAATATGTATGAAATCTTCCCAACGTTGCCAGATTCACTCGATAAGAAAAGTTTTTTTAAACTTACCTACCGTAGTAAAATAGGGGCATGTTTTCATGAAGTAAACATATCATTATCACCTAGGTAATAATAATATTTAAGTTATCCGCTGGATGCCTTCGAACTATTTCCCCAACCCTTGTTTTTTATCTTAACAAGAAGTTTTCACTGATTTTTTTAAATTATCAACCACAGCGATTGAATCACTATAATATTTATTAAATAATAAAGTAAAAAAATGTACACAACACTTTGAAACACTTTTTTGCATTAGAATGGTCGGGATAAGTATTAAACTTGAAATATTAAACAAAAATTGTCTAATCACTACAGGAAAATAACGCACATAAACCACTGCAATGATTTTTAACTATTTATTATTGAAACTACGATTTATTGCAAAAAATACTGGTCAAATTAATTTTCTGAGAATCGAATTAGAAAAGTCGTAGCTCTCTCTCTCTCTCACTTCAGATCTGTGGTTTGAGCTGCCAGGGCTATCCAACCAGTCCTCGTCGGTTACACTTAAACGAAATGGACCGTCTGGTTTGTTGTTCAAAATTGTTCAAAAATACTACTGTAGCTTAATTGTTCTGATAATTTTTATTTCTATGGGCTTTAAAATAGCATTCTTTCTTTGACAGTCCTTTTATAAAAAAAAAATAGTTGTTGATTAACTCTAATAATCAAAAATTTAAGTGAAGAAAAAAAGAAAACCTGAAAAAAATAGTTTAAAGTACCTTTATTTTCTGGTGTATTTTTTATATGTATAGCAGGGTGCCCAGTCAAAATTAAAATACGAACTTTTTCAGGGTCCCACCCCCTATAAATGTTCATTTAGGTCAAAAACCAACCCTCAATTTTTTTCAGATTTTTAAAAAAATATTTAAAGGTCGCGCCCGGCGTTTTTTTGTATAGATTTATGGAACAAAAATGTGTTCCTGGATAATAAAGGAATATTCTCAGTTTTTATGCATTTTTACCCTATAAAAAAGCCGTTTTGTGGAGGGGAATAAAAATTAAGAATATTCCTTTATTATCCAGAAACACATTCTTGGTACAAAAATGTCCAATATCAATGTTTTTATATTTTAGAAAAGGAAAAAACCTTAAAATGATTTTCTACTCAAAAAAAAAACGCGGGGCGCGACCTCTAAATATTTTTTTAAAAATCTGAAAAAAATTGAACTAAAGGAACAATTTTAAGGTGTGAGATCCAAAAAAATTCGTAGGTCCTATGCACCCTAATGTATAGTTTATAAATATGTTATTTTTATGTAATTTCTTTAATCGTTTGAAATGTTAACTTTAAGCATTAATAAACTATTCACTAATTTTCTTGTTTTTAATATGTTTGGATATTTTAAAGGTTTTTACTTTGTTTTATAATACCTTAATTTTTACATCACATAAATATTATTTTATTGTTACGTAGCTTTTTAAAATCATATTTAGGAGTTAAATTTTAAAATATAAAAAAAACTATTAACAAGTGCATGTACATATTGTTATTAAATACTATAAATGACCCATTAACGGGAAGAAGTATTTCTGCAAAAACTTAAGTATATCATTATTGAGAAAACAAATTTCTTTAAACATAAGTACCTATGACTCTTAGGTAATTTTCTTAAAATACATGGATGTTTAAAGACATAGTTCATTAAAACCTATAAAATTTAGAACAAATTCTAATAATTTACATTTTTCAAGTAATAGGAAAAAGAATAAACCATATATTTATTTATTTATTTCTATTAGGCGGAAAACCCCATTACAAAAAAAAACACAAAAATGATTGAAACAGTATAACCGAGTGTGTCCCTAAAAATACTAATAATATAAACTATATTACATGTAACATATAAGTACTTTTCATTAATATAACTTACTGATAAATTTCAGGTACATGTTTAATAATTTCTATAGTAAAAGTATAAAATAGTTATTTATGATATCAGTGCTAAAAGTGAGAATTTATTTTGTGAGAAGGGAAATTTGACGCCAAAGGGGGAGTGTCCCGTTCTTTCCAACAACATAAAATCACTTTTAGCACATATATCATACACTATTTTTTCTACAAGCAAATTACCGCATTTCTTACGTTATTAAAGGACCCCGCAGCTTTTACATGTAAATTGATCAAAAGCTCTCATGGGCCCAACACAGTGCCGTTTTGCAGATATGGCTCATTAAAGTCTGGTCCATTTAAATTTCTAAATTCTTGTCATGAAATTATTAAGGAATCTTTACATTCGGTTTCTATGTAGTAATGTTAAAGAACATGTTTACCCAAAATTATAATTTATTTTTATGAAACTAGAGTGGGAAAAAGTATTTAAAATTTTTGGCGAATGCGCCAGAACAAACCAAACGAATTATTTCATAAGATTATTTTAATAACAATTTTTAAAGAAGGCGGAGTTCTATTATTTTTAAAGAAGCGCAACGCTGCGAGGCTTTAATAGGCCGTGGTTAATACATTTTTTTTATCACTACTAGAAAATGTAATATAATTTTTGTTTAAAAAATATTTATGACCTAGACACGGAATAGTATATTCTATAACTAGTATGGAATAGACAATATTCCGCGCGAGCGGAAAGTTTGTCATACGAGCCGGCAGGCGAGTATGACGGTCCCGCGAATGACTATTCCATACGTGTTGTAGACCATACTTTTTCTTCGATTTTTTGGGAGCGGCCCCGGGACAACATCTCAAGCGACCTATTTATTAACTTCACGGGTAACTGTGTAGGTCTGAATACTTTCTGAACGTTGAGATGTTGTCCCGGGGCCGCTCCCAAAAAATCACCATATTGACCTCCAAATGACCTTGAAATCTCGTTTTCCAGACGTGATGGGGCAAAACTGACCCCGGAATAGGAATACAATGGTCCGGTCAAAAAGTCTTGACTTTTTTTTTTGTAAACCTGTGTAATTTATGAACGGCAAATAATAAAAATTTAATGCACATTATGCAATAATGGAACGCACCCAAGAACATCCCTTCCTATTATTGGGATCGCGTTTGATTCGTGGAAATTATATTCGTTAATTTGTCGCCAATTTTGGCGATTTATAAATTTGAAGAAGACGAAGAATAAGAAGAATCTGAGTGGTTTAGTTTTTTAAGTGATAATTATTTTACCTTTGTGCCGTTTCAAATAATAGTGTTCGTTTTATTTTAAAATGTATACGAACGACGAAAAATGTGACATAGTGTTGTGCTACGGAGAAGCTAGGAGATTATACCAAGATAAATTCCCCAATAGGAACTTACCAAGCTGTCCAACCTTTACCAACACAGTACAGCATTTGAGGGATTACGGTTCATTCAAGCCACAAGCTCAATTGAGAGGACGACCTAAACAGATAGATCCGGAGGCAGAAGCCCTCATCTTGGAAACTGTAGATGAAAATCCATAAACAAGCACGAGAATATTATCGGCTCAATCTGCAGTGTCACAGTCGTCAGTGTGGAGGGTATTACGCGCACAAGGACTGTATCCCTATCATCTTACAACTGTGCAAGGATTAAATGAACAGGACCCGCCAAAACGGCTACAGTATTGCCAATGGCTCTTAAATAAAAATAGGGAGAACGAAATTTTCATGCAAAATGTATTGTTCACAGACGAAGCTGCTTTTACACGTGAGGGTGTTTTTAATCATCATAACAGCCATTTGTGGTGTGATGAAAACCCGCACGGAGAACTTGAAAGGAGGTTTCAAGAAAAATTTTCTATCAACGTGTGGGCGGGAATATTTAATAATTCATTAGTTGGTCCATATGTCCTCCCAGAACGGCTAAATGGACAAAATTATTTGAATTTTTTAACGAATGTTTTGCCAGATTTATTGGATAACGTATCACTGGAGAATTTTAGAAACATTGACGAAATGTGGTTTCTCCAGAATGGCGCACCGCCCCACACTACTGCAAATGTGACAGAGTGGCTAGATGAGCATTATGCCAATCGATGGATCGGGAGATTTGGCCTTTTTTTAAAATAATACAATAAATAACAAATCAAAAACATGAAGACAATGAGATTACCAAATTAATAGAATATTTTGTTTTATTAATTTGGTAATCTCATTGTCTTCATGTTTTTGATTTGTTATTTATTGTATTATTTTATTAATTTGACCATTTCATTCATTTTAAATTATTATGTTAAATATCCTAATATCTTCACCTCCTATAATTGTGACTAAAAAGTGGTACTGACAAGTAAGTGTATATTTTTGGATTAACCTCAAAATAGCCCTCTTATTGATTTTGTTGATCCTAATTTAGCCCTTATTTTTCAGTGCCAATCGCCCTGATGATGAAAAAGCAATTTTCGAAAACGCGTTAGGCAACTATCTTAAAACTAAATATATACTGAAATACAAAATTTCCCAGATTTTTATTATTTAAACACAGTATACAAGTCATTTTCTTCTACATTATAAAAATGTGTTCAACAAAGGCAGATCTAGGTTTATGGATTATCGATATCTCCCCAGACTGCACACTATAACTAAGTATTAAATATCCAGGGGATATACTTTCTGGATATGGAGTATATCCAGTGGATAGCCTGGACTGCCATTAGATATCCCATGGACATCCAAATGTCCGCCTATATCCAGGATATCCACAAGATATCCACTGGACATCTATTTTTTTTAACCTTCCTAAAGTATATTCAATTGGATATCCATTAGAGATCCATCATGGATATATCCATGAATATCCTGGATATCTATTATGGATATCTAATGGATATCCATGGATATACTTTAGGGAGGTTAAAAAATAGATGTCCAATGGATATCTTGTGGATATCCTGGATATAGGCGGACATTTGGATGTCCATGGGATATCTAATGGCAGTCCAGGCTATCCACTGGATATACTCCATATCCAAAAAGTATATCCCCTGGATATCTAATAGTTATACAGTGCTGTCTGGGTCAGTTATGAGTAATGGAACCCACACCATATTTATGTAGGTTTATACCGACACCAGGTAGGCAAGTTCTGCTCCAGCAGAACTTAAATTGAAGTTTGCGAAAAAAGTTAGTTTTTGGGATCGCCCCCCCGACCAAACAAAAAATTATAAAAACTTTTACAAAAGTATTGAATAAACAGGTAGGAATGTATGCAAATAAGTATCGACAAGTTTAGAAGTTTAGTAAGTGTTAATTATTAGCCGTTTTACAACGTTTTGAATTTTTTTACATAGTATGTAGAAGTACATTTTATTATAAATGAAATCAAAATGCTATAAAACCGTTAATAATTAACCTAAATTGCTCGATAATTTTTTGCATAGAGTCCTACCTATTATTTAATACTTTCATAAAAGTTTTTATAAAAATATTTTTGGAGTTTGGAAAAACTAACTTTTTTCGCAAACTTCAATTTGAGTTCTGCTTGGCCAAAACTTGTATACTTGATGTCAGTAGGTGTTTATTTATAATTTTGCACAAAATATAATTCGGGATATTCTAATAGAGCCTTAGTTTGACGCAGGACCCCTTTCTAAGGTGAAAGTAACCCAGTAGGAACTGAGGTTGTGTGGAAAGTCTATACTCCGAACAGAACCCAATGTGCTTAAAAAAAAAAAACGATTTAATTTATTTTTGTTTTCATGTATAAATTTTGTATGGTAATTTATATCTAAAAAATAAGAAAACTAAACATTTGTCAATAGTTTTTTGTTTTTTTTTTGTTCGTCCATATTTTCAGATTAGGAATATCTATGTTAGGTTTTTTATAACAATTTCTATTTTTATTTTAGGTTGATTTTTTTTGTTGGAAAAAACATTTTACTTATTTTTGTTATATTACACCAAATAAAAAGTTTTATATTTAGTAGTCTGTATTTATTTATTATAAACAATATAAATAGCACATAAAAATTTTAAACAATAAAAAATGTGTGATGGGTGACAGACATCTATACTCATCACATCTCTACTCACAAACATCTCTACTCACACATATCTCTACTCACACAAAACTCTACTCACAAATATCTCTACTCACACACAACTCTACTCATTCTTATTAACGTCGATTAACTATGACATTTATTTGATTGAAACTAAAATACCATGGCGGAACAAAGCAGTAACTCAAATAATTTAATATTTTTGTTGTAAATCAGCTTGTTTACTGCAAATAAATTTTATTAATTCCCTACTACTATTAATAGTAATAAACCTTATAATACATTTTGTTTGCAATAAACAAACTTATAAGCTGAACTACAGAAAAATAAATTAATTTATATCAGTGCTTTTTTCCGCAATGAAATCCTAGTTCTACTTAAATAAATGTCAAAGTCAATCGACGTTAATGACATTGAGTAGAGTTGTGTGTGAGTAGAGATGTGTTTGAGTAGAGTTGTGTGTGAGTAGAAATGTTTGTGAGTAGAGATGTGTGTGAGTAGAGATGGCGTGAGTAGACATGTGATGAATAGAAATTTGTGTCACCCTGTGTGATCACATTTTTTTCTTCTTTTTTTCTGATGGGGTTACATATACCCCACCTTAGTATTGGTGTAACATTTTTCACCATACCGACGCCATCAGAAACTAAGAAAAAAAGTTTGTATACATGTAGTTCCAAAAACCGATTCTAAGAGAATTACGGTCTCTCAAAATACACCATTTTTAAAGGCCCATGGTACCCTTAAAAACGATTTTTGGATCTTCGGAACTTTTTTCTTAGCTTTTGGTGTAAAATTTTGGACTTTTAACATTTTAGTGTTTTACCTGGTAAATACTACATGCAAATACCATTGGCTAATACTGCCCTACTACCCTAAAAAGCAGTAACTCCATATTTAATAAAACTGAGATAATGGTTAAAACAGTAAATCGTCTTAGCCACTCCCTTGTGTTATAGCTAGAATCGAGAAAGTGGGTGTATAACTTTAGGTTTAAAGTACCTTTATTATAACACAAGTACACAATCATTAATTATTTATTTAAATAAAAAAATGGCACTTACTGCTTTTTAGTTTAGTATCTCGTAGTCAAAATTTTTAGGAATGCTAAACTAAAAAGCAATATGTGACAAGATAAAGAGAAAACAACCTAAAAAAAAATATATATATTTTTAAATTTTCTTTTAAAAATAAATTTTACTTTCCCCAAGGAAAGTCTGAAAAATTTGTATTGCTTTTTTTCACGTTCGTCGACGTTTTATATCCAAAAAACATGATTTCCTTCAAAAAAAATCTGTTCTCGGTCTGTCTGTCGGTCTGTCTCTCTATTCGTCTGTCCAAAAATTTTTGAACACGATAACTCAACAACGCTTTGAGCTAATGACTTTAAATTTGGACCATAGGTGGATTATCCAAAGTTCTGGGCTGGGATTGTTTTTGATAAAATTCGTGTGGGGTAAGGGAGTAAAACAGGGTAAAAACAAGTTAAAAAATAAACTTTTTTTGAAAAAATAAAAAAATTTAATTTTTTTTTGAAAAAATGAAAATACAAATTTTTACAAAAAAAAAATTAAAAAAAATTATTATTTTTGTTTCCCAAAATAATTGTTTTAATGGACAAAGACAAAGTTTTTTTTGGCTATATCCAGAAAACCTAGCGTCATACAAAAGTTATAATAATGCAAAAAGAAACTGTTTTATTAATGCTTTACATTCTTCTAATTTTATTTTAATATATTAGGTAATAAAAAACTGTTTATATGATATGCCACTAATATTTTCTTTCATAATAAAAAACTTATTTGGAGTTACTGCTTTTTAGCTTAGTAACAGTCCCTTATTTTGGAGATACTGCAATTTTCATAAGTTTATAACTGCATAAATAAAACTATTTACTCAAATTTGATTGGTTCAATAAATAGCCCATGGAAATGCACAACTAAGTGTAAGGTTAATTAAAAATCCACAAAAATTGGAGTTGCGGCTTTCTAGCGTAGTAGGGCAGAATAGACCTTAACCCCTTCACAGTGATTGTCATAGAGGCAAAAACACTTTGTGCCATGTGTGAAACCGCTATAGTAGCATCCACGATAACTTCAGAACGCTTTGAGCTAGCGACTTTGGTATGCAGATGTATTTTTATATTATATTGTACAAGTTCGTATTTCAGCTAAATCGGTTGGAGGTAAAACGGGGGTTAAATTTTTATTTTGGTCATATTTTTTTTATTATTGACAATAGAAGAAAAATTAAAAAACACAAAAGGTAAAATAAAATTACACAAAAAGTGTAATAATTTTTTTCTAGCCCCTCCCCCTCTTCCCAAAAATGTAAAAAATTGTTTCTGGGCATAACTTTTTTAGTATTCACAATAGAAGAAATAACTGCCTAAAAGAATGTATTATTTTTGATAGATGATAGATAGATTCAGATACAGCGACCCCAAAAATATACAAACTGATAATATCATGTTAAAAAAATTAATTAGCACATTTTTGGCACTGGCACCAAACGAAAACTTTATTTTCACTGCACTGTGAAGGGGTTAATAAGGAAACCTTGCACATTTCTGTTTTATTGGGTGCATAACATTAAAAATGTTCTCACAATTGGTGATTGCTTAAGTTAACATTTAGTACATCAGATGCTTTTTCTTTCTATCTCCTGCATTTTGTCCCCAAAACTCAGCGAACTTGAACATTTTAAAAAAGATAAATTATTATTTTCTCAAGTACGTTAAAATTCTTTCAAATCTGTATAGGGGAGCTGTTCAAGAATGACGTCACCTGCATAAGGCAGGGGTTGCTCAAAAGCTGATGAAAGGTGTACTTAAAGAGGGAACGGGTGGATTGGTCAACATTAGGTAACATGATTCTTGAACAGCTCAATACTGCTTTCGTTTGGACTTTTTATGAAATCTTAACTGAGTCACAAAAATCAACCCCCACTGAAATAATTTTAGTAAAATATTTAAAATAAGAATCTTGTGCAGTGTCAGATTAAAGTCTACTAATGCCTTAAGCAGAAATCAGTTGTTCTGCCTGTCTATACACAGACCCCTGCAGCATGATCATTAAAAAAAAATGTAACAAACCTTATTTCTTCTTATAGGTGCATTCCAAGCACAGCACCTCCAATTCTTGCTGCCCTAAGCACAAGCTTTTTCTGCTTACATGTTAATCCAACAAAATCGTTTGCCACAATTCTATTAATCTGTTCATTATAGAAAGATCAATAAATTTATACTGAGCTTCACAATATTCTTTGTGAAAAACTTTAAGCACCCTTGCAGCTAATAAATTCTGTTTAAACCATGATGGTGCCATTTTTGAAGCACTTTTCACAAAAATTACATACTTTTTGCTTCATATTAATGGAGGATCCTCTAATTTATTCTTGGACAAGAAAATTAACACTGCACTGGTATATTCCGGTACATATTCAGGGTGTGGTATATCCCACATGATTATAATCACTTATATTTGGAGCATACATATTTATTTATTACTGTAATGAATAATTAAATTCGACTTCCCACATATGGATATATCCATTGTTGGCACCCCCTATAACAGAGCCCCCCTTTGTTATTTACTTTTTCCTTATCTAAGCAATGTATATTTTTCTATATAAGCAATTCGCTTTGGTGCTATTCCTCAGTTTGAATCTAGCAATCATAGAGCACGTTACTCTGTAGGTTTATTTAAAAGTTATAATTAAAGTTGTAATAACCATTCAAGTGACTTATTTACCCAATAAAGAACTTTCTAAGTTAATGAAAAACCTTTTGACTTACAAGTTGGTAACTTATAACCTGGTGTCAGAAAAACCTTTTTAAAAACTTTGTCTGTATGTCGAGGCATACAACATAAATTGGTGTCAGAAGTGGGATAATCCGAATTAAAAGTGACATTTTAACGTGAGTTTCAACTCTTGACGGTGACGAAGCCACATCACGCCTTTCTCTTGATTGTTTGGTGAAGTGAAGTTCGACTGGAACGAGGACGCATAGCTATCCGACGACTTCCAATAGTGGATTAATTTACATCGCTAAACGTATTTTTTTTTGGTAAGTCAATTTTTCAAGTTTTTCTGTTAATATAGGAAAGTTCTTCCCATTCTTTCTAATTCCATCTCCTATACAAACTCTGCATCAATAAACCGATATTCAAACTCAAATAAGTCACGATAACTCTAAATAAATAAATATTACAAATTCAAAGTCTAAATCTACTATATCTACTATATCTACTATATCTACTATATCTGCTATATCAAAATGTCACAAGACAACTTAAATCTATTTCAAGATTCTAAAGAATCTCATCCTTGTGGTTCACAACAACCACTTGGTCTTCAAACTCAAGGGCAAAATAGTCCTCATCCTTGTGGTTCACAATAACCACTTGGTCTTCAAAGTCAAGGACAACAATGTCCTCATCCTTACGGTTTTAAACCTCAAGGTCCTACATCTATTCCAAATCAAAATCATTATGCAGATAATGAATCTGTCGACTCCTTCAGGAGGCAACGGATTGAATTACCATTAACGGTTCTATTCAAATTTATACAGCCATTTACAGGCGATCGATTACAGTTGAATACTTTCATTCAAAATACCAACAGTGCATTTTCCTTAGCGACGGAAAATCAAACTGATAGTTTATTTTTATATGTAGTGTCACAAATTTCTAATAATGTAGTAAACGAGATCGAAATGTCGGAAATTGATTCTTGGTATCAATTGAAAACTAAATTGAAACAATACTATGGGCAATCAAAACATCCAGTTCAGGCACACGAAGAACTGAAAACCATAAAGCAATTTGCCAATGAATCAATAACTGATTTTTTCAAAAGACTGGAAAAGGTAAAAAATTGTTGCATACAGTCAGAGGTTAACAGCTGTGAGTCTCCTGAAGACTTGCCCGGATTAAAAAGGGCAATTCAAAGGACCGCACTGCGTCGATTCATAATCCATTGCAAGCCTGAAATAAGCCAAATGCTTAGGGCACGCGAAATCGTTACCTTAAATGATGCGTACAATCTAGCGCTCCAAGAAGAAAAAATTATAAACTACACTAAAAATAAACCTCATTCTAATACAAATATTGTAAAAACTGCAAAAGTAATACACACATAACTCAAAATTGTCGCAAATCTCGTGGTCCTTATAGGCCACCTCCTGCAGCTAACTCAAATACAAATTATAATCCTAACTCAAATCAATACAATAACTACAATCAAAAATTTTGCAGTTACTGCAAAAACAAAGGTCATTTAATAAATGAATGTCGTAAACGACAATTTAATAATAACCAACGAAATATACAAAATCCAAGAGTAAATCATATTAATACAAATCAAATGAATAATAGTTCTTTAAACTCGAAAGTTCCGACTGCGTCCAATGTCCCACAGTCTCAAGGAACCAACACAGCGGCATTTCCGTCAAAACAATAAATCTAACCGATAACTCAAAGTCTAACTTAAAAACAATAACATTTTATATGTCAAATGCAATAAACAATAAAATTACATTTTTAATTGATACTGGATCTACCTCAACAATTGTCAAGTCAACGTCTCTTATTCCTCACTTAACTCCTTTAGATAAAAATGATGTCATTGAAATCAACGGTATTGTTCCGTATACACCTATTTATTCATTTGGGTCAGCAGATCTAGAATTCAGTATTAATAATCTTAATATTCCACACAAAAGTCACGTAGTCAATGGACTAGAAATTCAAAGTATTTATGATGGAATATTAGGAAATGATTTTTTGAAAAAACATAATGTGTTAATTGATTTTAGTAATGACTTAATAATTATAAATAATCAAAAAATAAAATTTAATAACTCAGAAAATATTCTTTTAAATAATAAAAATAAAAATTCAAGTGAGACTTCTATGAAAAATATCATAGAAAAATCATTGGAAACTACTGCAAATTCTACTGGTAAGCTCAAAATTCCTGCTAATTGTCATTATTTAGCTCAAATTAATATTTCAAGTAATTCAAAATCAGGTCTTATAAAAAAACAAGAAATTTTTAAAAATACTTTTATACCTGATATTTTGGTAAATAATGATAACCAAAAAGCAGTTGTTCCTATTATGAATCTAAATCAAAAAGAAATAACAATTGTCTAATATGTTTTAAAATACCTCAAAAAGGTCACAAAACTACTATAAACTATTAAATAAATAAATAAATAAATAAATAAATAAATAAATATACCCACAGTAGAATTAGTAGACATCGCGACTTTTGCTGAGATAAATAATTTTCAAACAGATAAGGTAAACTTGAACTCTAGAGATAGAGAAAATAAACTAATAGAATTACTTCGCACTAATCATTTAACTAATAAAGAAAAAGATTCTATTCTTAAAGTTTTTAAAGAATTTTCTGATTTATTTCATATAAAAGGTGAATACTTAACTACTACCAATATAATTAAACATTCTATTCATACAAAAACGACGTTCCAATTTCTTGTAAACAATATAGATATCCTAGAATTCATGAAGATGAAGTCAATAATCAAATAAAAGAAATGCTAGATCAAAATATTATACGAAATTCAAAATCTCCTTACTCTAGTAACTTATGGGTCGTTCCTAAAAAACTAGACGCTTCCGGAAAAAGGAAGTGGCGTCTCGTAATTGATTATAGAAAACTTAATGATATTACAATTGGTGATATTTACCCCCTTCCTAATATAGAAAATATTTTGGACAAGTTAGGCAACGCAAAATATTTCATAGTTATAGATCTTTCATCTGGCTTCCATCAAATCGAAATGGAAGAATCAGATAAACACAAAACTGCTTTTTCTACCCCTACAGGTCATTATGAATTTAATAGGATGCCATTTGGTCTCAAATCGAGTCCGAATACATTCGCCCGGATGATGACGCTTGTCTTATCAGATTTATTGGGCGTAGCTTGTTTTTGTTATTTAGACGATATAATTATTTTTGGAGTTGACTTAGAAAGTCACATTAAAAATCTTAAATTAATTTTTCAACGTTTACGTGAACATAATCTTAAAGTTCAGCCCTATAAATGTGAATTTTTACATCACGAAATTAAATTCCTAGGTCATATAGTATCAGATAAAGGTATAAAGC
Source organism: Brachypterus glaber (assembly GCA_958510825.1). Lineage (NCBI taxonomy): Eukaryota > Metazoa > Arthropoda > Insecta > Coleoptera > Kateretidae > Brachypterus > Brachypterus glaber. The sequence continues at coordinate 73,190 of CAUEHQ010000131.1, read as the reverse complement.
CTAATCCTGAAAAAGTAGAAGCTATAACAAAAATCCAACCCCCCAAAACTCAAAGAGAAATAAAAATATTTTTAGGACTAGTTAACTACTATCGAAAATTTATTAAGGACTTTTCCTCTATTGCAAAACCCCTTACTTCATTATTAAAAAAGGACACAAAATTTGTATGGACAAATAAATGTCAAGAATCCTTTGAATATTTAAAAACTATTCTTACTAAAGAACCAATACTACAATTTCCAATATTTAGTCAAAAATATATTCTAACTACAGACGCATCTAATGACGGTATTTCGGGAATTTTATCCCAAGGTGAAATAGGTAAAGATTTGCCTATTGCCTATTTTTCAAAAACATTAAATAAAGCACAAAGGGCATATTCGACAACGGATAAAGAACTCTATGCAATCGTAGAATCATGCAAGCATTTTAGGCCATATCTCTTTGGCACAATCCCTTTTGATATAGTTTGTGACCATAGGCCTTTAGTATGGTTAAATAATTGTAAAGATCCATGTAGTCTTCTTCTGCGGTGGCGATTAAAATTAATGGACTATCAGTACGAAATCAAATATAAAATAGGTCGTGAAAACTCAAATTGCGATGCTTTATCACGTTTAGGTCATAATCAAAACTTATTCGAAGAAATTGTAAATAATAATTTACAAATTGAAAACGATAACTTAAAAATAATTTCAGACGATTTATTTAACTCAAAAAATTCTCTAGCTCATTGCGTTTCTAAAGACTTTTGAATGAACAAAGGCATAGCCTTGGAATTTAAAAATAAATTTAATTCAATAGATAAACTAAAACGGCAAAATAAGCAAATAGGCGATGTTGCACATATTGAAATAGATAACAGAAATATCTATTATTTAATTACAAAAGAAAAATTCTATGACAAACCTACGTACAAATCTCTTCATTCAGCTCTTGAAAACTTAAAACTTTTGTGTTATAAAAACAAAGAAAATGAAATCTCAATACCAAAAATAAGTTCTGGACTAGATAAACTAGACTGGGACATAGTACTAAATTTAATTAAATTAGTATTCAAAGATTCGCAAATTCAAATTAATATTTATACAAAACCAACCCCTAGTCATCAAATAAATTTCATAGATATAGATAATGACAAATTAACCTTTGAAAATTTCAAAAATTTCCATCAAAGGGAAATACGTGTTCCAAAACCAAAAATAACTAACTCTCCCCTAAATAAAATAAAAAATATTGTAATACCTATGTCTTGCGATCTTTCAAATAATAATAAATATATCGAGTATATTTATAAAAATAATTTAACACTTCCTCAAAAACCAAATATTAAAGAAATAAATGTAAAAAGGCTTCCACAGCAATCAATTTACATTTATAAAACCTTTCATAGACGAATCAGCCTTGTATGAAGATCTTTTTGATACTTTATACAATTTAAGAATTTTATTACAGCATAATAGCACACTTTGTTTTGCTATTCCTGATATCTCTATCGATAATACAATAATTCAACAAGACACTTTTCATAGTTTACTTTACTTTCTTTTTAAGGAATTTAAATACGAAATTATACAGGATGTAAGAATAACTCTTACAGACCCGGACTTAATTAAACTTATTTTAAAGGAAAATCATGATCTACCTACCGGTGGACATCAAGGTTTTGAAAGAACATATGAAAAAATTAAAGACCAATTTTATTGGGATAATGAAATCTCAAATTCGGGAATATATAAAAAGCTGTCCAATCTGTCAAAAATCAAAAACCGATTTTAAGCATAACAAAAGCCCAATGATAATTACTACTACTTCTTCCAAATTTATGGAACAAGTGGCACTCGATATTGTCGGTCCAATCCCGGAAACTCAAAACGGAAATCGATTTATTCTGACTTTACAAGATGATTTGACAAAATTTATCCAAGCCTTTGCAATGCCAAATCATGAAGCTGCTACCACAGCTATACATTTTCTTAAATTTTGCACCCAATTCGGTTTTCCTACCTATATCTTAACAGATCAAGGAAAGGAGTTTACTTCCAATACATTTAAAGAAATGAATAAAATTTTAACAATTAAGCATAAAATGGCAAGTCCATATAGGCCTATGACAAATGGTAGCCTAGAACGGACTCATTTAACCCTTAAGGATTATTTAAAATGTTACATCAACAAGGACACAAATAATTGGGACGAATTTCTAAATTTAGCTATCTTTACTTATAATTCTAATATTCATAAATCCACTCATAAAACCCCATATGAGTTAGTCTTTGGTCAAAGAGCAAGAATACCTAATTTTAGAACTACCCCTAAATCAAAACCAAATTATTCAGACCTAGCAAATGATATTGCTAATAAATTAAAAATAATTCGTGAATCAGCTAAAGAAAGTCAATTACAATCCAAACAAAATTCTAAAACGTATTTTGATCAAACACATAACAGGGAATACAAATTCCACGTAGGACAATCGGTACTATTATACGATAGCCTCTCAAAAGTAAAAAATAAAAAGTTAGCAAAAAATTATAAAGGACCTTATAAAATTATAGAAATAAATGACAACAATACTGCTTTATTAGAAATAAAACCTTCAAACTTTAAAACTCATCATTTTAATAAACTAAAACCTTATACTATTGTTTCAGACGAAAACAATAGCAGCGGTTATGAAGTTGAAAACGATGACAACAGTCATTCCAGTATTTTTCCTAATCCTAACCTTGACGAACCTCAACCAAGCACTTCTAAATTATGAGATAAAACAATTTAATACAACGTCAGGTTTATTATACAATAACCTAGGTAAAGCACATATATCAAATGACAGACATGCTTTATTAACCTATTATAACTTATCGCAGTTAGATATACATATAAATAAAATATATAATTATTATTCATTATCTTTAGATATTTGTAATTTAGCATTGTCGGATCATATTTCTTTAGATTGTAGAAATCAATTAAGGTACATAAATACAAAGTTTCTTTCTATTCGAGAATCTTACAAAACAAGTTTCTATTATTTCACAAACTATTACCAACTTCAATAATTCTATTGTTAAGATGAATGAAAATATTCTAACGCTAAATAAAAATTTACAATATTTTAATAATTTTACTAACGAAGTAAAAGATTATAAAAAACAATTAGATTTTGAACTTGAAATATCAAATCACATGATATTGTTAATCGAAATGACCGATGAAATTCAAAATACTCTCGAAAATTATGTAAATGATGTATCACTTATACAACATGGCATAATTAATTATCGAATCTTAGCTCCAGAAACATTATACAAGGAGTTACAGAAAATTTCTACAAAATTTAATTTACCAAGTCCTTTGTCAATCGAAAACATTTATTTATATTATAAAATTATTAGTTTAAAATCATTTATTAGAGATAAATTATTGGTAATTTCATTCGAAATACCCATAGTTCTGTCAAACGAATACGATCTTTATCAAATCTTTTCATTGCCGAATCCACATAAAAATGATGCTACCCTATTTTCATACATTGAACCATCAAAACCCTATATCCTTCTATCCTCTACTAGAACTTTCTTCATATTGATTGAGGATCTTGTAAATTGCAACCAATACGTTCCTTCGAGATGGCTCTGCAAAAACATGCCTACACTAAGAAAATCCACATCAGCCGAATGCGAAATCCAGCTATTAATAAAAACCACAACGAAAATTCCTCCCACCTGCAAAACCAGAAATCTGATTGCAGATATGGAAATTTGGCATCAGCTACAAAATAATCAATGGTTCTTTGTCACGTCAAAACCACTTCAAATATCAATCATCTGTAATAATCAAAATAGTCAAACAGATGTAATTCATAATTCTGGTATTTTAAGTCTACAAGCAAACTGTCAGGCTTACACAAATCAAGTCACTCTACAAACACAGAATATACTCTCAACCCAAAATCTCACCAACGAGATTCCTTTAACCGACATAACAGAAGACGATTGTTGTAAGAGATTAAAGAAAAATCTTACAATAAACTCCATCCATATGGAACCTATTAAACTTACAAATTTGGACCTTCACGAACTCAAATATGCTCAACAAAAACTCTCCGAATTTGATGAGCAGCTTCAACAATTGAACAAACCGTTCATAGTTAAACAAACTTTTTGGTACACATCAATTCTTTCAATAATCTGTGGCATTATTGCACTACTTCTCTTGTACAAACTTCTGAAATACTTTGGTATTATCAATCTTTTATCAAAGTGTTTTAGCTCCAGCAAATCATGTTCCAATACACCATGTCTTCAAATTTTCAATCAATGTCATAAAGAACCGATTGAAAATCCAACTTTCATCCACTACGACTCTGAAACACAGCGTCTAGATTACCCCGCAGTGTCCTACACACAACCAGAACGACAAGTCCAAGAACCTTCCCAGGCATCAACGTCTTCAGTTTCATCCCTTAGACGTTCTACAAGAATTTCTAAGAAGAAAATATTAACTGATTAAAGACTTTTTAAAGTGATTTAATTTTAATTTTATACTTATACATTTTATACATATTTTATTCTACTATATTATAATTTAGTTTACATTTTTATATTGAAATATCTTAAGTAATATTTATATTTTTCTAGTAAGATTTTTGTTTTCAATTTTCAATTTTTGTTCAAAAATTTTCAAACCTTAACAAAAGTCTCAAACACCCCGGAGGTGTTGGCAACCCCTATAACAGAGCCCCCCTTTGTTATTTACTTTTCCCTTATCTAAGCAATGTATATTTTTCTATATAAGCAATTCGCTTTGGTGCTATTCCTCAGTTTGAATCTAGCAATCATAGAGCACGTTACTCTGTAGGTTTATTTAAAAGTTATAATTAAAGTTGTAATAACCATTCAAGTGACTTATTTACCCAATAAAGAACTTTCTAAGTTAATGAAAAACCTTTTGACTTACAAGTTGGTAACTTATAACCTGGTGTCAGAAAAACCTTTTTAAAAACTTTGTCTGTATGTCGAGGCATACAACACCATATTAAACAAATCAGAGCCTTACTTTTCGGTTCAGGACAAGGCTTAAATGTGACATCTTCAAATCTAAAAGCCTTTAATTAGTAAACTACACATCTTCTGTTAATTTTAAACCTACTAAGAACACGTCTTTTTAAAATTTATGCGTCAAAAACAAATATTTGAGGTTATGGAGATTTGGCAACATCTATAGCTAGCGGATGAATATCAAGGCCAAATCGAGAGCGAAATAAACATAGGCGTCATTTTCTAAAGAATTTGAGGGTTTTAGAAAATATTTTTTTATCGAAAAAAAATATAAGCACTAGAAAATTCGACTACTTACAACTCAAATATGCAGCAGTTTTTTTCTAAAACTATTTATGAATCACCCTGTATATATATATTCATAGTTTTAGAAAAAAAAACTGCTGCATATTTGAGTTCTAAGTAGTCGAATTTTCTAGTGCTTATATTTTTTTTCGATAAAAAAATATATTTTCTAAAACCCTCTAAATTCTTTAGAAAACGACGCCTATGTTTATTTCGCTCTCGATTTGGCCTTGATATTCTTCCCGCCCGTACAATTTTAATACGATGTTGTCAAATCTCCATAACCTCAAATATTTGTTTTTGATGTATAAATTTTAAAAAGACGTGCTCTTAGTAGGTTTAAAATTAACAAAAGACGTGTAGTTTACTAATTAAAGGCTTTTAGATTTGAAGATGTCACATTTAAGCCTTGTCCTGAACCGAAAAGTAAGGCTCTGATTTGTTTAATATGGATATATCCATATGTGGGAAGTCGAATTTAATTATTCATTACAGTAATAAATAAATATGTATGCTCCAAATATAAGTGATTATAATCATTCCACACCCTGAATATGTACGGGAATATACCAGTGCAGTGTTAATTTTCTTGTCCAAGAAGAAATTAGAGGGTCCTCCATTAATATGAAGCAAAAAGTATGTAATTTTTGTGAAAAGTGCTTCAAAAATGGCACCATCATGGTTTAAACAGAATTTATTAGCTGCAAGGGTGCTTAAAGTTTTTCACAAAGAATATTGTGAAGCTCAGTATAAATTTATTGATCTTTCTATAATGAACAGATTAATAGAATTGTGGCAAACGATTTTGTTGGATTAACATGTAAGCAGAATAAGCTCGTGCTTAGGGCAGCAAGAATTGGAGGTGAGGTGCTTGGAATGCACCTATAAGAAGAAATAAGGTTTGTTACATATTTTTTTTTAATCATCATGCCGCAGGAGTCTGTGTATAGGCAGGCAGAACAACTGATTTCTGCTTAGGGCATTAGTAGACTTTAATCCGACACTGCACAAGATTCTTATTTTAAATATTTTACTAAAATTATTTCAGTGGGGGTTGATTTTTGTGACTCAGTTAAGATTTTATAACTAAAAAAAAGCAGTATTGAGCTGTTCAAGAATGATGTCACCTAATGTTGACCAATCCCTCTTTAAGTACACCTTTCATCAGCTTTTGAGCAACCCCTGCCTTATGTAGGTGACGTCATTCTTGAACAGCCCTCCTATACAGATTTGAAAGAATTTTAACGTACGTGAGAAAATAATAATTTATTTTTTTTAGAATGTTCAAGTTTGCTGAGTTTTGGGGACAAAATGCAGGAGATAGAAAGAAAAAGCATCTGATGTACTAAATGTTAACTTAATCACCAATTGTGAGAACATTTTTAATGTTATGCACCCAATAAAACAGAAATGTGCAAGGTTTCCTTATTGTATTTTTTTGGGGTCAGATTCAGATTTATATTGTTTATAATAAATAAATACAGACTACTAAATATAAAACTTTTTATTTGGTGTAATATAACAAAAATAAGTAAAATGTTTTTTCCAACAAAAAAAATCAACCTAAAATAAAAAATAGAAATTGTTATAAAAAACCTAACATAGATATTCCTAATCTGAAAATATGGACGAACAAAATTGTTTTTTTTTGACAAATGTTTAGTTTTCTTATTTTTTAGATATAAATTACCATACAAAATTTATACATGAAAACAAAAATAAATTAAATCGTTTTTTATTTAAGCACATTGGGTTCTGTTCGGAATATAGACTTTTCACACAACCTCAGTTCCTACTGGGTTACTTACTAACGTTCATCACTATCGGTAGGAAACATTTAACACGTTGAACACCAAGGGCGGATCCAGGAATTCTTTTATAGCAATATTTATGAAAGTTTGTTGGTGCTGCACCAAGTTACAATTTTCAGCCAACCAAATAAATACTGTATTTTTCATACAACAAATACAGTATTTATTTGCTTGGCGGAAAAGTGTAACTCGAAGCACATAGTTCAGTTCACCAACAAACAAACATACTGACATCAAGTATACAAGTTTTGGCCAAGCAGAACCAGGGTGGCCACTATTTTTCAGAAACAAATTTCCCTGACTTTTCCCAGTTTTCCAGGCAAATTTTTTGATTTTTCCCTGACCAATAAGGAGAGTCTTATGACAAAAAACGACTTTTTAATTTTATTTTCTATTTGAACAGGGCGTATTTTATTTATGGATACTAAAATTAGGGTTCTAATACTTTTTTAATAGTTTACTTACTTACTAGACAATAATTGAGTAAGTATTTGCTTTCTATTTATTTAATGAAAGTAAACAAAAAAACAAAATAAAATTATAACTAAAAAAAAACAAATACAGCCTTTATAAATCGAAAAAAATATAAACAAATGAGACCTTCATAAATCAAAAAAAAAAAAATACGAATTAGTAAAACAAGCACAATATTAGCGCCACAGGCGAACATTTTTAAAACAATATGCAAAAAAGTAATTTTTAAACAGTAAACTAAGTCTTCACAAATAAAAAAGAAAAGATGAATTTATTTCAAAAAACGCGAAATATGCGCCGCAGGCGAAATTTTTTAAATTATATGCAAAAAAAAGTAGTTAGAAGTTATTAATTAGGCCTTCACGAATTAAAAAAAAAAATGTAAAAAAAGCACAAATTAGGACAGCAGACGAAAATTTTAATTAACCCATAAAAGAATTCGCAAAAATATAGTTTTTTTTGCTTGTTTCCTACTGCTTTATAGCTAATAACAATTTCATAGGTAAAAATATTACAAAATATTGCAAAAAAGAACTTGTTTGGCAAATTTGGTTTTTGACAGGCAAACCTTTTATAAAGAAATATGATGTATGCGCCGCAGGCGAAAAATTTTCAATAGGATTCTGTGGATTGAAAATTTGTTTATTTGTTTAACCTCGTACTATTCTACTTAATTAAGGATCCCCTAAGTACAGGACTTGTGTGGGCTAGTAGTAGAGGGAACCACCGGCTTATACTGACTTTCGAACCAGTTTCTAGGGATTGTCCGTTTCACTTATCGCCTTCGCCAAATTTCAATTATTAATTAACTGAAAAAGGCAAATCGGCGCCAGTGAGAATCGAACTCACGATAGTAGACTTGCTATACATACGCGCTAGCCACTACGCTATGCCTCCCATAATTGGATTGAAAATATTAAGCAGTTTTCCAAAATATGGCCTCTGGCAATCATTAGAAAACTTTTTTTAATTTATATAAATTTTCTTAAATTTTTGCTTTTTTCAAAATTTTCCCTGACTTTTCACAAAAATCTTTTATAAAGAAGTATAATGTGGGGGGCGCAGGCGAAAAATTTTAAAATAATATGCAAAAAAGTAATTTTAAAACAAACCAAGTCTTCTTAAATAAAAAATAATATATGAATTTATTAAAAAAAAAACACATTTGCAAAAAAGTAGATAAAAATAAGTTATTAAACAAATTAGGCCTTAGAAAGTAAAAAAAAAAATTAATGCATTTGTAAAAAAAGCACAATATTAGGGCCGCAGGCAAAAATTTTAATTAATACATGAAAGAATTCGCAAAATTATAGTATGTTTTTGCTTGTTTTCTACAGCTTTATAGCTAATAACAATTTCGTAGGTGAAAATATTAAAAAATATTGCAAAAAAAACTTCTTTAACAAATTGGTTTTTGACAGGCAAACCTTTTATAAATAAATATAATGCCGCTGCAGGCGAAAAATTTTTAATAAATAAGGTTTAAATAGCATTCTGTGGATTGAAAATATTAAGCATTTCTAAAATATGGCCCCTGGCAATCATTAGAAAACGTAAAAATACCCTAAAATACAGTAGTAAATACTGTATAAAATACTTATTTTATATAAAAAATGAAAAATATATACTTATCAGCATTTTCTATTTTTTTTGCGATTTTTTCTTTGGCTGTACTTTTTTCTTTATTGTTTGGTTTTTCTTGTACTGAAGATTCTTTTTTGTATCCAGTTTCTTCTTTTTAATGAGTTTTTTTCTACAATACTTAGTTTTTTTGATAATCTTTTTTACTTTTATTATTAATGCTTCCTTAAATTCTGTAGATTGGGAAGTTTTGTAGCATCTAATAATTTCTTCCGAAATAGGTACAAACCTGTGATATTGCCTAGTTTCAGGTATCATAATACAGTTTTCAAATCTTGGTTTAAGAAAATCATTATGGTCTTGTATTTCTTTGGAATCTACGTATATATATGTAACGCCAGTTATATTTTCTTTACAGTATTTAAACATATCCTCTGTATTTAAAATTTGATTATCTATCGTTCTTTGTAGACTGGACTTCGTCAGTTTTCTGGAAATTTTTAGGTTGGTTCGCTTACATATAGAGCTTTCATGTGTTAAAAATTCAGATTTTTAAAAATGGTTAGAAAAAAAATAGAAAATGCAGAAAAAGTATATATTTTTAAGTATTTATATAAAATATTGTATTTTAGGATATTTTTACGTACCATTATACGCACAAAGGTTAGTAAAAAATTAAAGTAATAAAATATTTGGATTTAAGTCAATTTTGTTTTAATTATATTTTCATTTTAAGGCAAAACACATTCTTGATTTTTTTTTCTGCAATGTTATAGAGTTTTCATATAGAGTTTTCATGTGTAAAAATTTCAGATTTTTAAAATTGGTCAAAGCTGAGTAATAGAGGCTCAAAACAGGGTATTTTCGAAAAAGTAATATTTTTAAAGTGCTGTAAAAAATTTATAAATACATATTTTGATTTAAAACTTTTACAGTTCATAGTACTTATATAGAACTTTTTCCAAAAAAAAATTGAACCCTAAAGTCAGCCCTATAAAAAAATATTGAAATTTAAAAATCGTGATTTTGTTGAATTTTATGCCAAACTTTGAATGCCATTTTAACCTATTTTAAATTTTTTGAGAAAAAAGTGTTTTTGGCAAAAAAGGTAGCCCAATAGTTAATTAAAAAACCTACGCTTGTTCCATGTCGCTATCTCATTTAACAACCAAGAAATATCAAGTTTCCCAACATGCAAAAATCAGAAAACTTCAAATTTGGGAGGGTGACCAGGCCCAAACGAAGCAATATAAAAATTTAAAAAAATATGGTTTTAGAATACACATATATAGGTTTAACAACATACAAAAAATTAATTTATTTGGAACTGGTCGAGCGCCCAAATAATTTAAAATTGGACGGTTCTCAATGGATTACTTCACAGTCAAAAATAAATAATGTATTTTTAAATTGCGATTCCCAAATTGCGCTAGCATGGATAAATACGAATCCCAGAAATCTTAATGCTTATGTTGCAAATCGTGTAACAAAAATTCAAGATTTAACTAAAGAATTTGTTTATAATTTTGTTCCAAGTGAACAAAATCCAGCCGATTATTTTCGAGAGGGGCAAATCCCGAAGAATTTCACTTAAATAAAATGTGGTTTCAAGGGCCAGAATATCTCTCTGATCCAAAATTTTCTTTTCATAAAAATCCAAAAATTGAAATACCCAATCCTCTTTTGGAGGAAAAATTACCTGAAAAAATCAGTATAATATCCACAAAACCACTTGAAAACAATTTTTTTGATTGTATGTTTGAAAAATATTCATCAATATCTAAAATTCCAAGAATTTTTGCATATATTCTTAGATTTATTTATAATATAAAAAATAAAGAAAAAATAACAGGTAATTTAACAACAAATGAAATAAATGCTTCATTAAAAATAATTATTACAAATATTCAAGCTCAAAATTTTCACGAAGAAATAAAATGTTTAAAATTTAAAAAAGAGATCAAAACTAGTTTAAAAAAAATGTATCCCTTTCTGGATGCCGACGAAATTCTCCGCGTGGGGGGGGAGGCTGCAGAACGCTGCGGTACCCATGTCACCTTCTTTGGGTTTCTGAAATCCTTTATCATCACCAAATCTTTGATCTTGAACTTCCTGATTTTTCCTTTCTTGACATTTTTACTGATTTCTTGCTGTTTTTCTTCATTTTCTTCCTCCCTGCGTGCATTTTCTTGAATCTGTGTTAACTTGGTTCTTAATTTTCTGTTAAACATCAGAGTATCTGGGGAACCTTTTGTTGTACAGTGCGGAGTTGTTCTGCAAAGAGAATTTTTGAAATAATTACATTTAGACTTACGTTTTGGTTTTTTGGGTCGGCTAAAGCACATTTTAGGTTATGTTTGAATGTTTTGACCGAATTTTCGGCACTTCCGTTAGATTGTGGATGGAACGGAGGGATCGTTACGTGCTTTATTCCGTTACCTTTCAAAAACGTTTCCATCTTCTTACTCACAAATGAAGAAAAGTTGTCTGAACAAAAGCAGTTAGGTAATCCGAGTCTTGAAAAACAATCGTATAGTTTTTCTATGGTTTCTTTCGCTGAAGTATTTCTTACTAAGTAACATTCGATCCATTTCGAGTACGTATCCGTTATGATTAGGAAAATTTTATTATTTATTGGTCCCAGGTGATCGATATGAATTCTTTTCGAAAACTTTATTGGTTTTTGGCCATGAAACTACCGTGTTTGCTGGGTTGCTACTGTTCTTGAGACATACCAGATACGATTTTGTTGCTTCTTCTATTTGTTTATCGATACCAGGCCACCACATGATCGTTCTGGCTAGATTTTTGCTTCTGACGATTCCATAGTGTGGAGAATGAAGTTCTTCCATTAAAATACTTCTTAGTTTACTCGGTATCACTATACGTTGTCCTAACATTACCACGTTGCTCTCGATTCTCAAGTTTTCCTTCTGATTTAGATATTTTTGCATACTTTCCTTTATGTTTTTCTTATCTGGCCATTTTTCCTGCTGAATCCATCTCATAAGCAATTTTAATTCCTTGTCTTTTTGCGTTTCTTCTCAAATTTTATTGTTGTCGATAGGCCATTCTATACAGTTTTCAGTGAAGTTTATGTATCCATCATCTATTTCTTTTTCTTTTGCGTCTGGAACGATGCCTTTCGTTGACCTTGAGATATAATCTGCAAAAATGTTATCCTTACTCTTAATATGTTCAAAAGAGTAATCAAAAGATGATGGACCAGCTAATTAATCGATTCGCGTGCATCACTGGAATGCCTTTATCTTTCCCAAATATTGCTTTTAATGGAAGATGATCACTTCTCAGAGTGAAGTGGTATCCGCTTAAAAATTGGGCAAATTTCCTTACCCCGAAGAAGATGGCTAAACTTTCCTTATGAATAGTCGAATAATTTTTCTCACTAGGTGTGAGCACTCTGCTTGCACAAGCAATTATTCGCTCTTTAGGATCTACTTTGTGACTAAGTACATCTTTTGCTATCAAGTCTTTAATATCTCTAAATGATTTATCACATTCTTTTGACCAGTTAAAATCGACATTATTTTTCAATAGATTATAAATAGGTTTCAAAGTTTGGGCTAAAGTAGGTACAAATCTAGCGTAATAGTTCACCATGCCTATGAAACAACGTACTTCGGTTATGTTTCTTAGTGCTACTGCCTCACAAATTGCTTTAACTTTTGAATCTAGTTGTCTAGTCCATGACGTGAAATTTCATGACCTAGATACTCTACTTTGTCCATAAAAAATTGACATTTATCAATATTAACTGTTAAGCCTGCGTCTTTTAATATTTGAAGTACTTTATTTAAGTTTTAAAAGTGTTCTTGATGGTTTCTACTGGTTACAAGAATGTCATCTAAGAAACAAACTACATATTCTACACCCATGAACAGTTGTTCCATGAATTTTTGAAAATATCCACTTGCTACATAAATTCCATACATAAGTCTGTGGACTTTGAAAAGGCCTTTATGAGTACTTAACCTTAATAATGATTTTGATTTTTCGTCCAGTTCGAATTGCGTATAGGCATTTTTAAGGTCAATTTTACTGAACTGAATACCTCCACTAACCTTTGCAAAAATGTCTTTTATCAGTGGTAACGGATGCTGTATTTTTTCTAGGTGTTTATTGATGGTCGTTTTGTAGTCACCGCATAAACGTAGCGTTCCATTACTTTTGGGCACAATTACGATAGGTGTTGCGTTATTGCTGGTGTTTACTGGAGAAATTATTCCATTTTTCTGAAGTCTTTCCAATTCTGCTTCAACTTGCTGTCTATAGGCTAGGGGTAGGGCACGAGGTCTACAGAAAATCGGTGTGGAATTTTCCTTAAGCACCAAACATATCTTCGAGTACCTGAAACATCCAAGTTCATTCGTGAATACAGAATCATATTATTTTATAAGTTCAGTTAAAATTTTATTATTGTTACTTTTATTTATTAAGTTTATTTGTTTAATCACTTCAAATGAAATATTAAAATTATGACACCAGTCGCGTCCAACTATGTCAACAGAAGCTTCTTCAATTATGTAGAATTTTTATTTTTTATTAACATTATTATAAATAATATCAACATAAATATGCCCCAACGGCTTAAATTTACTGTTATTATAACTCCTAAAACTTTTTTCGTCATTTAAAAGTTTGCAATGATTTTTAAAATATAAGTTGTATGTTTTTAAACTTACGGCGCTTACATTACTCCCAGAATCTACTAGAAATGTAAAAAATTTATTATAAATGCTTAAATCAATCTTAAAATTGTCTTTCATAATGCCTTTATTATTATTAATAGCTAAAATTTTACTTGTTACCTGATTTTCTTCCATAAAATTGACGTGGTTTTTCCTACAAAGTTTTTCCAAATGGTTATAACTGCATACTCTGCATTTGTAGTTGCTGAATCTAAATTTACGGCTATCATGATCGTTCCCACAAATTTTGCAGCTTTTGAAGTTAAAATTCTTCGATTTTCCATCGTTTTTGTTAATTTTTTTTGACATCTGACGTCCTTTGTTGTAATCTTGCTGTCTATTGCCACGCTTTACGTCACCCGATCGGTCAGAAGTCGCTGTCCATTTTGGCGCGGATTTTGAATATCCAACTGCGTTGATGCTTTTTTCTCTCTTTACATCTTCCTTGGCCCTGGCGATTTCTAGTACCTCTTCCATGGTACTCTCCATTTTTATTTCACACAATCTGTCCAAAATTGTCCCGCTTCTTAACCCACATATGAATTTGTCCCGCAAAATAGAAGATAATTGATCACCAAATTGACAATTGCTGGCGAAAGCTTTAATTTTAGCAAACCATTGTACTACGCTTTCATCATCCCCTTGTCGGATGTCGTAAAACTTTTTACGCTCCCTCCAAATACAGCTACTACTGCTAAATTGTGATCTTAAATGTTTCATAACTTCCTCATATTTTGCTTCTTTGGGTTTTTTCCGAAAGGTTAAACTTCTTAATAATTTATAAGTTGTTGCATTAATTGAGCTTAAAATGACTGCTATTTTAATTTCTTCTAATTTAATTTGATTGGATACAAAATATTGTTCCAATTGTTCCTCGTAAATGTCAAATTCGTCTGATTGTGGATTGAAATCTTTGAAATGAAAATTGCCGGTCGCCATTTTTGCCACGCCTAATCGAACAAATTTCGAAGAATTTTCATAAATACCTTAGTTTTCCATAAATCCTGCGTCGCCATTATAATGTTCGAGTGGTATTGTAAATAATAGAGTGGAAAATATGGTACATGGAGCTTTATTAATATCACAGATAATACATACAGGTAGTGCACTTCATAAAACATAGACTTGTCTTATTAAGACGGAGATACGAAACTGGTCACGTCGCTTGTGCGCGGTGACTATTTAACCGGGTGTCTACGTCACGCATATGACGTGTAGATATCCGTTATACGAATATCACACTTGTAAAATACAGAAATCAGAGATGTGATTTCAGTGGAAATAGAAATTAGAATTTTGAAGTTCCAAGCAATCTAGCCTACATCCTTTGACCAATAGTAGTAGAGTATGGCGTCATAATTAACCGTTGTGGGAATAGTGTTTTTGTGTTTGCAAAAGCTATTTTTTGGAGAGTGTTTTATGATAGGTTAGTAATAAAACTAATTATTAGTTTATACAAGTTTTATAATCTACACAATCGTAATACTTTTTTAAAAATTAACCTCAAAATAAGATTTCAAATTATAATGGATTATACTTTTTTAGTAAAATGGAATATGCAGTTGTGTCGTTTGTTGAAAATGATGACGTCAGTGAGATTCCATCCCATGGGATGGATGATGCATCCCAACACAAAAAATGTTTCCCAATTAATTTCAAAAAAAGGTACCTATTACCTATAAAAACGGATGATGCATCCCAACACAAAAAATGTTTCCCAATTAATTGCAAAAAAAGGTACCTATTACCTATAAAAACGAACAGATAAAATAAATGGAGAACATTTGAAGTCATTGTGGTATGTTAATCTATATTTATGGGTAAGCCGTTTGCTGAGAATTATCAGGTTCTATGTGACAGCTTTTATTTATTTATCCTCAAGGAGTTGGGATCCCTACTGTAAAAGGCTGAGTGTACTGGAAGAAAACTAAAACTTGTTCTAAATGTATTTTGCGAGCCTAATCTCCTGCGAAATCTTGTGTACAACCCTCGCGATATCTTGCGAAATTCCCCGAAATCTTAAATAATTTAACACGTTGGCTACCATGAGAGTCACCGGCAACTCTCGGTATTTTTTTACATTGGTACCACGTGTATCAGGGAACGTTCAAGTATTATGTAACGCAAATTGTACCAAAATTAATACACTTCATACATACACCCCCTATTAGGGGGGTAGCCAAAATATGAAATCTCTATAATCTATAATAACGCTAGAGCCGGGGAATGAAGTGTATGAATTTTGGTACAATTTAGTTATGTAATACTTAAATGTTCCCTCACCGGCTAGTCTCAGTAGCATAGGTTAACATCATATTGTAACTCTTAAACTGCCGAAACAAAAGCATCCATATTATAGGTGTGGTACACCAGAAGTACTACTTATTTCATATTTCAGTGGGTAATATTGGTGGAAAAGTTGTAAAAAATGTTTTATTAATATCACAGCTACACAAACTAAAGTTGGATCTCCGACAGACTCTACTAGTCAATTTCTATGTATTTTGAGCCGCTGAATCCGAGTTTAAAAATTGGGTCCCATTTTCAAAATAAACTCAAAAAACACCCTTTTTGTACTTTTTCGCTAGGTTTTTTGAGGTCTTTTTAAAAACTTTTAAATTTCGACCGCAGATTCGCATTCAGCGGCTCAAAATATATAGAAATTGACTAGTTGAGTCCGTCAAAGATCCATTTTTTTTTTGTGTGGCGCTGTATTTATTTTATTCTTAGAGATTTTGAATAAGTTATTTTTTTGTGTGTAATTTACGCAAAAACGTATAATTTATATTATACTTGAAAATGTAAAATGAATTATATAGTTTTTTTTAGAATTTGCTAGAAATCTTGCGAAATCCCGCAAAATATTGCAAAATCCCGCGAAATCTTGCCAAATCCCGCGAAATCTTGCAAAATCCCGCGAAATCTTGCAAAATCCCCCGAAATCTTGCCAAATCCCGCGAAATCTTGCCAAATCTTGGGTAATGCAAAATTTGGTGTACGCGAGTCTGTATGAGATTTACCCCTCGATATTTTGCATTATTACGTTTTTTTTTTTAATTTTAAATATTTTTTTTTTCAGAATATGTTCATTTTATTTTACGCTTTTAAAAAAAATGTACAAACAGTCACCTTTTTTAAAATATATATATATATATATATATATATATATATATATATATATATTATTCAGAATAATATGTAATATGTAGTTTTAATTTTTTTGTATGTATACCTGGCAGGACAACCGAGTGTTAGTGTAAGATATAATTTTATTTTTGCAAAATAAACAAAATTAAGACTTCGACCGGACCCTGTAGATATCGACTTTAGATTTCAAATAGGTAAGTGGCACACAAATATGTATTTCATATTTGTGTATCATATACCTTCGAAATTGGAAGTCTATATTTGCCGTTCAACGGGGGTACGGGGGAATTTAAACATCCATGTTACATATCACCCATATAATTTTAATGTATTAAAGACCTCTCATCCATATGGCAAGGGATAACTTATGATGTATTTGGTAAGTTTCTGCTACATAACAAGGAGTATAAAAACGACATAGCTAATACCTCTCATCCATATTGCAAAAGTTATATAACATGTTATGTACCTGGTATGTAGCTGATATGTTACATGTTATAATAATAATAATAGTCTTTATTGCCCAACAGAATAATCCAATAACAGGACAATTTCATTTCATAATAACAAATATGAATAAAAATATTAAGTAACAAAAATAAATTTTAAATATAAAAAATTAAATTTTAAAAATTAAAAATAGAAATTAAGCTAAATCTTAAATACCTAAATTTATGCTTGATTTTTTTAAAACGGAACTGTGTTTTTCAAAAAATATATCACAATTTATACCATAAGTATTAACATTATCACACATGACATAAATTGGGGACTTCAATAATAAATTTGTTCTTGGGATTGGCAGCGAAAAAGAATCAGTTTGCCTAGCATTCAGTCAGGGAACTAAAAAATCAATTTTTCCCAGCAATAAATTACAATCAATAAGATTGTGAATTATTCTGTAAAAAATAGAGATAGTTGATAGTATTCTTCGATTTTCAAGCGATTGGACTGAGAATCTGACCCGCAAAACCTCCTCGCCAATGCCCTGAGGGGGGTAAGAGCCGCGAACTTTAAAGTTGAGGAATTTTAAAAACTTACGTTGAACCCGTTTATGGTTCTCCTTTTGAGTGGCAGCTTTGGGATACCAAATAAAGGAAGCATACTCCAATTTAGATCTAACAAGCGCAAAATAAAGGGATTTCAGACAAACCTCAGATCTACACTGTTGACAACTTCTAACTAGAAATCCTAGCATTTTATGGTGCATTCATACCGAAATTAACTACACTAACGAGAAAAATAATTAATTTTTGGTCTATACTGCGCAGGCGTAGTGAAAATTTCAACTTAACTAGAAAACTAATTAATTTTATGACTACACTGCGCAAGCGCAATTATAAATTACTTACCTGTACCGAAGCTCTAATTAAATACGCGCGAATTTAAATAAAATTAATAAAATTTCGAGCCTGTAAGGTTAATTTACAATCTGTGATTCACTGAAGGAGACTTCTGATAAGTCATTTATCATAAGTGAAAAGGTGTTTTAACGTATTCATTCGCTGTCTCCTAGTTATTTATAATGTAGGTAAGTTAGTTTTTATATTCGAAGAGCAAAATAATACTCGAATAATTCCTATTATCTTACTCGTACCATGTAATATATGATCCAAATCCTGTTTATTCATTTAAAGTTTCTGTATAAGTGTTTTTTATTTATGTTTTGAACGAGATAAGCTAAGTTATAACTTAGGGGCAATGTGAGTTAGGATTACAAAAAAGTAAATAATAACTTATTAAAATAACTAGAGTAAACAGGATATTTATAAATAATATATGCTATTAGTTTTTGTTTTTAGGATCAGATCAAAAATAACCATTTATATAGAAACAGACTAAGTCTTTATTACATTATAGGGATGATTCATCCAATATGAAATTTAAGAGTTATACAGAAAAATCCATCACATGCAGCATAAAAGGTATGTAAATTTACTTAAGTTTATGGTGTCAGACTGACACCATGATGGCCTACCAGGTAAAGTGTTGGGGTGGTCATATATTTACAAAAAAAAATTAACAGACAACAAATGGGGTGGCCATACATCTTCAATAAAAAAAGGAATCAATTTTAAAAGTACAAATAGAATATTTGTACAAATAAAACTTTTATTCTCCTTATGCTAATTGTGACATTTGTCCCTTGGCCATGGATTCCTGCTTTAAAAAATGCCTACATAAAAGGGGTGATACTTTAAATATGTAATGCAAAATTTAGCTATTAATAACTAATATATTTTAAAAACCCTCCCCCATGTAACACAATAATAGTTACCAACTATAGTGTGAATTTAGTAACTTGTTTTGACACTGACTTGCCTGTTCGAACTGTATTTCACCGATTTTTGCTATTTTTAATAGTTTTATAATGCTCCATCGTCACATATAATTGGAATATTTTATATTGTCACTTTCAGCTACACCTCCCCTTTAGGTTGGTGAAGTTAAATTTAATTTCCGACTTTTCTTTTAGAATATAAAAAAATATATTTATTACCTAAAAATATGGCCCCTCCAAACAGGGCCGGACAAAGCCAGCCCAGGCCCTGGGATACTTTATTCCTGGGCTTCCCATTTTTCCAAAAGGTCCTCGCCTCTGAAAAAAAAAGCTTCACTCCTAGCAGAAAATTTTCGCCAGGCCGTCCTTGCAAGCCCGGGCCCCGGGGATTCTTACCCACCGTTCCACCCCCCTTGAATCCGGCCCTATTTCTTAGTAAATTCCCTCAGGGAAGTGTCTAAATGTAATTTCCCATTTTTCTTTTAGAATAGAAAATGTCAACATCCCAGGATAAAAAATTGGAAAAATATGTTCCAAATTCGACAGATGAAGATGGTTTGGAAACAAAAGAAAAAAATACAAAATTATTGGATGAATTAAATAAATATGATAACATTTTTATGTAGTTTTATTTAACGTTTTATGTGGTCCATATTTTTTTCTATGTAAATAATAAAAAATTACGATGAAAACAAACATTTAACCCCCCCCCTTTTACCCCCTCTTCACCCCAACCAATTTTGCTCAAATAGGAACTTGTCCAAGATAATATAAAAATACATTTGCATACCAAATTTCAAGTTGCTAGCTCAAATAGTTAAGTTATCGTGGATAGACAGACAAACCGACAGACAGACAGATATCATTTTTTTTTTATTTTAGATTTTTCTCGATGTTTTAGAAAAAATAAGACGATTTAAGAAAAAAAAAATTAATTTTATGAGAACGTAAAGTAGTTGTTTATTTTTTCAATTTATAACCAAGAATTTTTTGTCTAGGACGGTTTGAAATTTGTTGAAAATTCGAAAGTACCGTATAATACTATTCTAGCGATAGAATCTACTGCAGGCGCTGTATACGATTTACAAAACAAAAAAATTATACTTGGAACAACACAACTAGTAAATTGCGGCTCAACAGACACGGTCTAACACCACAACTTAACCTCGAAATGTCAAGCTGGAGTTTGTCTGAAATGTTTGTATTTTATTTGTATCTCTTAATGTATCAAGCCGAGGGGTTTATTTATTGAAAAAAAAGTGTACAAGGATTGTGAGAATCAAAGGATTGTGGAAGATTGTCAAAAATTTTAATGAAGATTGGTAAAGATCGTAGGAAGATTTCAGATGATTGTGGGGGATTGTAGATGATTATGGAATAATAAATTGTAGGATTGTAGAATATTGTTGGATAGGTGTACAAGCATTGTCCAATAAATAAACCCCTCATATCAAGCTGAACTTTGAAATTTTGTTTGTATATTACCGTGCTTCGGAGGGCACATAATTAGGCCATAACAGCAAAAAACGACGTTAAACAGTATAAAACAAACATGTTTGTATATTCCGTGACAACTCTTGTTTTTTTTTTCTTGTATTTTTAAATTGTAATTTTTATATGTAAATGTCTTACCGTTATTATTCTTTTAGTCTCAAAGGCTGAAGATGAAGCAAATATAATGCTTTGAAACATGTTCCCATTACAATAAAGGAAGTAGTAGAAAAAAAAAGACTAATTTACTTAACTTTTAAATATTTTAAAATTCCTATCTGGGTACTATGGCTTCTGAACGTGAACTTGAACACGCCTAATGGATCACACAATCAAAATTATTTACATTTTTGTGTAATATACATATTTATTTTTAATTTAATACAAGGCGGTATTGAAAAAAAAAGTGTTTGGCAATTTGTCAATGATCAGTGATCATTGGTCATTTATAAAATCATCTTTTCAAGCAAGTGCAAGGATCATCATTCGAGTACAAGTATTGTCAAAGTTGTTACACCTTAATAATTTTTATTCAAATGTTGGAGAATCAAGTAGTATTGTAGAACACAGTTTCATTGGCTATGCTGCTCATGGCTGTATTTAATAATAATATAAATGAAATTATTTTCAATAAAAAAAAATTAACCAGGACATAAAAATTAATTTTATATTTATTTTATTTACTGTTGTATACATGTATATATAATAATAGTATTTCTATTTAACTTTTGAATGGATTAGGATATTAACCTGAAATTTAGAACACGTAAATAATATGATCCAAATTAACAAATATACACCATAATAGGGTAAATAATTTTTGAGGGTGATTCTACATCAGAAAATATGACAAAGGGAGCTGCCCCTTTGAAAGTGGTCAAAAAATTCGGTTTTTATTTAATAACTTAGGAACCCTTTCAAATATAGCAACAAGGTTTTACATGTAAACTAATTCTAATGAGGCTCATGTACTTATTTTAACCAGAGGCATGTGAAACTGAGGGGGCCTTATCAGTTTTTTGCCCTAAACCTTTTTCTGTGTAACTTTTTTTAATTTTATTGGAACATGATTCTTCAGGTCAAAATACATAAACAGGGTACTATTGTTGTAACAGTGTAGGATTCACTGTTTTCAAGAAAAATGTATTCAAAGGTGAAATTTCATGAAAAATTAAATACTAAAATGTTGAAAAACAAAATTTCAATCTGCATTATTCTGTATCAAAAACTAAGAAAAAAAGTTTCTATATATACATATAGGTCGAAAAGTCGCTTTTTTAGATTTTTAGGAGACCATAGCTCCCTTAGGGTTGATTTTTGAAAGTACCTGTAATACAAGTCCTGTATATAAGGTATTTTTCTTAGTTTTTGATGTACTTAATCCTACATCATTAAAATTTTGGTTTTCAAAATTTTAGTATTTAATTTTTCATCCTCAAAACCTGAAATTTCACCTTCAAATGTTTTTCTCAGGCTCTTCCTATATATAGATAACATATATTTAATTTTACATTGCTTATAATATATCAATATTAAATATTTTTAAATTCACTTTTTTTAATTTTCCTTATTCTACTTATTTTATTTTACATTTGGTTTTATGTCATTTAAGTTATACATTGAAAAATAACACATATCAAGACAGCATTGCAATGCCCTGTCATTAAAAAAAAAATGTTTAATAATTTTTTAAAAGAAGTAATTTCCAGACCTTTTATATGACTAGGCAAGCCATTGTATGTATAGTTAAGTTTAGATTAGTTCATATCATTGGTTCCCTACTTAGTCAATGTTCATATGCAAAGGATCATTGCTACACTGATAAAAATGGATTTTCAAAAAGTATTTTTACATTTCAAATGTAAAAAAAACATTATGTATATAATTTTTTACATCTGAAATGTAAAATTACTTTTAGCAAATTTATTTTTATCAGTGTATATCTCAAAATGTTTCTAAGACATTAAATGAGAACCGAATTTTTTAGCCACTTTCAAAGGGGCTTAGCTCCCTTTCGACGCATTTTTAGACATATGTTTATAGAAACATTTTGTCATATTTTATGATGTAGAATCACCCCTTAAAACTACTGACCCTATTTCAAATACACTGTGTATATTAATAATAATATAGATTATCTTATTTACATGATGTAAATTTCAAGCTTATATCTTAAGCAGTTTAAAACTTAAAGAGGGAGGGGAAGGCAGACAGAACAAGGGCACCCCCTTGACTTGATAAATTAAAAAATATACTAGTATAAATCATGTAATGTATAAAATAACTCCACCTTGCCCCATATTAGGAACTTTTTTATTATTATTATTATTGGGATTTAGTGCCTTCGCCATTAAACTTTAATAAAAAGAATGTTTTTAAGATGGGGTGGGGTGGACTTATCTTTCTGCACATTCAGGGTAGGCATTATATTAGCTCTACATCTAGTTGTGATATTTTTTATGTAAACACTATATTTTGCTATAAAATTGTTCACAGTGGCGATTTTAAGGAGGGTCTTGGAGACTATTTCCCAAAGAAATATTTTTGCAAAAACTTAAAAATGGCGAATGCGCCCTAATTAAGTTCAAGTACCCTTGATGTCGTGACAAAAGAAACTTATATAAGATACCCATTAACTTCTACAGGTCAAAGAAAAGCATGTTAATCTATGTTAATCTTACCTAGTTTTTGTTTTAATATTGTACTGGGTGTCTAAAAAAATTGATTTAAAGTATTGACATGCAAAGGCTCAATTTTTGAACATTTAAATATTTTATTTGACTGTTCTAAAAGAGACACGGTTTTAAAATTTGATAAAAACTAATATGTATTCTGAAAAATACTTAAATAGGACCAGGCCCTAATGACCAGTTTTCAAATTTTTCAATATTTCATATAACTATACAATTAAAGTATTTTTTCTTAAAATATTTATATAACAAAAATTAAGAACATATATAATAGGACCTAGGACTCTTTAAATATTTTTTGATTTAATATTAGGTATTTTTTGTAAACTAAATATTAAACTTTTTGTTTTATTTATATACATATTTATCTCTTTTTTTTATATTATCCAATTGTATAATATACATATTATGTTAAGTTTTTGATTTTGTTAATATCTGTAATATTTTGTAAACATGGCTGAAGGACCTCGGTCAGTGGCCTTTTGGGTAACCAATAAAAAACATTATTAATTAATTAAAGTTATTAAAAAATATAAACAGTTAATTTGTGGGTCCCTAGAGTCTATATAGGTATCATTAAATATTATTTTAGTATTAATATTAGCATTGATTAAGATTTTTTTATTCTTAGTTAATGTTTCTCTATTTGACCATATATCTTTTGATTTTTTAAACTTTTTTTTTTAGGTTTTCATTTGTCAATTTTTTTTTACTAAAAATACGATCATAATAGTTAGTTTAAAAGTATAATTGACATATTTGCATCATAAAATAAACCATTTTTCAAAAATTGTATCATTTTTGTGAAGAAAATTTCTTTAAAAAATTTTGACAAAAATTCCCATTTTCAATCCTATTTTAAGCTCCCAAAAATTGTCTCGAAAAAAAAACGTGCTCCGTTAAAAAAAAACATGGCCCCCTGCTCACATTTTACAAGCTAAAAATATCTAATATACCCAAAAACATAGTTTCAGTTGTCTTATTTACGAGTTTAAAATTTCATGTCAATACCTCAACTCATTCAAAAGTTAAGATAGGGGGGGGGGAACTTTTGGGCAGCACAGTATATTATTATTATATAAGACAGAGAGCGGCGATTGCCGATGTATCAAAAATTTACATATCTTGAACTATTTTTTAGAAACCCTTAAAAAAATATTATGGAACATATTAGGGAATTCTAAAGAACCATACATATAGGTACCATTTTTTTCGACCAATATTAGCTTGGAAGGTATTTTTTACATTTTTAGTCCTTTTTGCAAATGAGTTGCTCTAAATATACTACAACTTTTTTTACTAGTTGTCCTGGATCTTCTTAAAACAAAATCGTCCCGGCCTATTGTGCAGCACCATATTCTATAAATATCAGATTTGGTCCATCTAGAGATTTTTGTAATTAAGTCCTTTTGTCATCATACATAGTCACTACAGACTTTTATTTCTCATATCTGCTATTTTCATGAAAATACCATTTTCTATTTAAAATTAGCTAAAAAAAAATGATAAATTATTTCCCAGCCAAATCTCCATTTGCTTTCATTTTACCTATTTTTTTAATTTAGGTAGTATTATGAAAGCAAATTGGGGCCAAATTTATACACTTTATACCCTGGGTCTTGCTTTATTAAAGACTTGAGAGGTTTCATATTTTGGCTACCCCCTAGCACCCCCTTATTAGGAGCGAGAACCAGGGTATGTATGAATTTTGCTTCAATTTGCTTACGTAATACTTGACGCCCCCAAAGCCTCTGAAAAAGCTTTTTTTAAATATTATTGTGCATTTTCAATTTTTTTTTTTCATATTTTTGCGTTTTATAACGTTTTATATTAAAAAAAATATATATAATTTCATGCATAAAAGGGTGTCATGACCAAGTGCACTTGGTTAGTTGGTTAGCTAGTATCGTAACTCCTGAACCCCAAAAGCTCAAACCCAGGATCAGTTCTGGCCTCTTCAATCCCAGCATTAAGAAGGAAGGATATAATCCCGGGTATTTGGAATTAATGGATTGGTCATCAACTCAAATAATCAAACAAATTTTAAAGACCTAAATACTGAATTAGTTTTCTAAAATTTACCATAGGGGACGTGAATAAAGTATGTCACACTTTTTTTTGGTAATTTTTGACCCCCTTGTCACATTGAGCCACACAGCACTGACCCTCCCCCCTCCCCCTATTGTTACGTCACGTTAAATTATATAAAAAAATGTACTTACTTTAAAAATTGTTATTGTATTTTCTTGAAGTTCCTTGAAGTAGAAATAGTAAATCGAGGGGAAATTTGTTCATTAAAAAATGTACACCTGCTTCCAATTTGGTTGTGGAAGTACTTCCTAATTTATTTCAAGTACTTCCATGTACTTCCAAGTTTTTTTATGTCACCATGTACTTCTGCCTCTAAAAAAAAAGTTATACAACTATATTTTACGATTTTAGTAATTTCTAACAGCAGTCCTGAAAATCCCAGGATCTACAATTTAATATAATACTACACTGACCAAAATAAATTTTATTCCGATAGCCTCAATAATAATACCAAAAAACGATTGATCTATCTTAGCTGAAACACCTGGTATATTCTTTCTTCACTGGATAACAAGGCTAATTATATTCTGCAAAAAAAATGCAGTAGGTCGAAGTAACAATACTAAAATATAGATACGATCTTTTCTGTAGTAGTATTTAAAACACAATTTTAAAACCTAACCTCAAAATTTTAATTTAATAAGCTATTTTTTATTTCATAGCTTACTTATAGAAAAACTAACATATAAAACTGGTGTGAAATCCTCCTATCACATACAGAAACTATTATCATTTTGTGATATATCATAAAAACACTTGTATAATATGTATAATTAAATTATTATAATATTCATACCTTAATACATTAGATTTTTCCTTCAAGAACGTCATGCGTTCTTTTTGTTTTTTGAGCACCATATTGTTGTACAACTCTTAGATTTGGTTCCTTTAGTGAAAGACTGTCTACGGTACTAATAGTTAAACTGAAATCAAAATACATCAGCATAAATTTGCCATTTGATTAGGTACACAGTTTTTTGTTGACAAGCTCACCAGCTATGACTTTGAAGAGCACATTCGAAGAAACATTGTGTCTAATTATTCACTTGCACTGAATAAAGGCCTACATATTATAGAGAGCCACAGAACACAACTCGCACTAGCCACAAATCACTAACATTTTAAGGTTATGTAAACATTTCGAAATATTTTGGGCAAACGGCTGTAAAGTCATCTAGATTTTGGCATAATATTAGGCACCTATAGTGTTTTTTTATCGCAGAATGCAAATTAACCCTACAGGCTCGAAATTTTATTAATTTTATTTAATTTCGCGCGTAATCAATTAGAGCTTCGGTACAGGTAAGTAATTTATAATTGCGCTTGCGCAGTGTAGTCATAAAATTAATTAGTTTTCTAGTTAAGTTGAAATTTTCACTACGCCTGCACAGTATAGACCAAAAATTAATTATTTTTCTCGTTAGTGTAGTTAATTTCGGTATGAATGCACCATTATTTGAAGCCTTAACGGTAGCCTCAACGTGAGCATTAAAAGTTAGTTTTGTGTCAAATACTACGTCTAAGTCTTTGACTTTTTCACATCTGGCTAAATTTTGATTGTTAATTGAATAATTCAAATTGAAAGTATGTATTTTCCTAGTAAAAGTTATAACTTTATGTTAGAACCGCCAATATTTAAAATATAACATTCCCATAAAGCCGCACATGCGCTTTAAGTGACTACAAGTCACCTATCTCTTCTTGCTTAACTTTCATGATGCATCAATGTCTGTGATATTAATTATTAAATAAAGTAATGTTATTATTATAAATTAATTGGTTTATCTATAAAAATCCAACACACATGGCGACGAGGATAAAAAGGATAGAGTGGATAATGGAAAAATGGTAAAATTGGAAGAAATTTCATCAAAAATTGTATGTAAAATTTCTGTTATATGTGACGTCATTCGCACGAGTCAACCATTTTGTCTGTCAAAAATGAACCACGTGAAAATTTATGGAAAAATCTACGTATTTTTTCAAGAATAACTGGTAATTAAATAATTATTGCCAAAAATATTTTGTATTTTTGATTTTTATTAAGTTGAGACGATAAAACGCTTCTATAATAATAATACTATGTAACATGTGATAATAATACTATGTAATGTATGTAATAGATGCAATAGTCTCATCGGCATTGCCGCTTACTATTGTTAATAATAATAATAATAATAATAATAATAATAATAATAATAATAATAATAATAATAATAATATAACCTATATTTTGATTGTTGTCTGTCAAATGTCAAAAAGTTTTAGTGTGTCAGTGGTTTTGTTGTCAGAAGTCAGTGATTTTAGTTAAAAATGTCTTTAATTGGGGATATTAGCAAATACAATCATAACAAATCAGATTGGAATACGTGGTTGGAACAATTAGAACAATATTTTATTGCCAACAGCATTGCTGATGAAAAAAAAAACCGCAGTCCTAATTAGTAATATTGATGTATTAACATATAAATTATTAAGAGATCTCACATTTCCGGACTTACCTAAAGCTAAATCATTCGAACAATTGTGTAACATTCTTGGTAATCAACTTGGTATCAAAACTTTAGTATGGAGTGAAAGAATAAAATTTTATGAGGCGAAACAAGAGTCAAGTGAAAATTTCAATGATTTCTTTGTTAAAATAAAAAGTTTGGCTGTAAATTGCAAATTTGAAAAGAATTTGTGTGATATTTTGAAAGATAAGATAGTATGTAGTTTAAAAAAGGGAAGATTGTGTGAGGAGCCTATAACAGTGACATTAGAAAAACTTATAGAACTCGCTTGTAATAAAGAAACACAACTTGCTAAACAAGATAATGAAAACAACATTTACAAGGTTAACAAAAATTTCAACAAAAACTATCCAAATAAACCTGTTATAAGATATAATTTAAATAAACCTAGTAGCAGTCATTCGTATCAAAATAGTTCAAACAAACCTAGTAGCAGTCATTCGTATCAAAATAGTTTAAACAAACCTAGTAGCAGTAACTCGTATCACAGTAATAACCTCAAAAATTTTAAGAAAAACACATGTAATGTATGTGCAAAAAGTCATACTGGAAGATGTAGATATATAAATTACAGTTGTAATAAATGTAATAAAAAAGGACATTTAGCACCAGCTTGCAGATCAAATTTCAAAAATCAAAATTTTGTAGAAAAAAATTGTCAAAATATGGACAGTGATGAAAGTTATTCAACATATGATGAAGAGGACATTTTAATGGTCAACAGCAACAACAAATCAGGTTCGCAATTCATAATTAATGTAATTATTAACAAAAATACTAAACTATCATTTGAATTAGATAGTGGAGCTAGTGTAAGTTGCATAACATATGAAACTTATTTAACATATTTTAAAAAGTTTAAATTAAATCTGGATAGAACTATTTTAAGAAATTATAGTGGAAATTCCTTTAAACCGGAAGGTTTTATAAAATGTAGTATTGATTTTAACAACATAAATAATAATGTTGATCTTTACGTTATAAAAAATGGTTCGACAAATATATTAGGTCGTGATTTTATGAAAGATTTTAATGTACAACTTACTCTAAGCAGTAAAATAGGTAAATTAAACAAAAATATTTACACTGTTGAAAATAATGAAAATAAAAAATTGAAAAAAAATTTAGAATACCATAATAAATTATTTACTAAAGAACTTGGATGTTTTAGGCATGATGTTATTTCTTTACAGCTTAAACCAGATATCAAACCTATTGCTCTACGGGCCAGAAATGTGCCAATTGCGTTTAAAAAACCACTTGAAGATGAATTAAAAAGATTGGAAGCTCAAGGAATAATAACTACAATAGAAACTAGTGAATTCGCAACACCCCTGGTAGTAATTTTTAAAAAAAGTGGAAAAATTAGAATTGCAGGTGACTATAAAAGCACCATAAATAAGTACTTAGAAGATCC
Source organism: Brachypterus glaber (assembly GCA_958510825.1). Classification (NCBI taxonomy): domain Eukaryota; kingdom Metazoa; phylum Arthropoda; class Insecta; order Coleoptera; family Kateretidae; genus Brachypterus; species Brachypterus glaber. The sequence continues at coordinate 43,637 of CAUEHQ010000131.1, read as the reverse complement.
TATGTACCCAGTACCGCCAATTGATCATATTTTTGCAAAAATTGGGAAAGGTAATAAATATTCTGTTATAGACTTAAGTAATGCTTATAACTAAATGCTTTTATCTGAAGAAGCTAAAAATATATTAGTTTGGTCATCACATAAAGGGTTATTTAAAATAAATAGGTTACCTTATGGAATAAAACCAGCATCATCTAAATTTCAAAGAGCTATAGAACAGTTATTTCAAGGCATAGAAGGGGTAGCAAACTATTTAGATGATATTATAATTACAGGGAAAGATGAAGAAGATCATTTAAGAAATCTGGATCGTGTCTTAGGAATTTTGGAGGAAGCAGGCTTAACTATAAGTGAAGAAAAATGCAAATTTTTTCAAGACAAAGTAAGCTATTTAGGCTATGATATATCGGAAGAAGGTTTATCGAAGTCAAAAAGCAAAGTAGACGCTATTATTGAAGCAAAAGAACCCAGCAACATAACTGAGGTAAGAATGTTTGCAGGACTAGTCCAATATTATAACAAATTTTTGCCACACCTTGCAACTATGTTAAAACCCTTATATAATTTACTAAAAAAAGGTCAAAAATTTAAATGGACTAAAGAACATCAAAAAGCTTTTCAATTAATTAAAAATAAAATAGCAGAAGATATGACTTTAAAACATTTTGACGCACACCTTCCTATAATTTTAACTTCCGATGCTTCTAATTCTGGAATTTCTTGCACCCTTTCTAACTTAATGCCAGATAACACTGAACAACCAATCTACTGTGTCTCAAGGTTGTTAACAGATGCCGAATCTAGATATGATATTTTAAATAAAGAAGCACTAGCAATATATTACGGTGTAAAAAAATTTCAAAACTACTTATATGGTTATAAATTCACTATAAAGACTGATAATAAAAATTTATTAACAATATTTGGTGAAAATAAACAAATTCCTATGATGTATTGTTCTAGGATGCAAAGATGGTGTTTATTCCTAAGAAATTTTAATTATGAAATAAAATATATTCCTGGCAAATTGAATATATTTAGTGATTATTTATCAAGGACAGCTACCAGGAAAACCAAACCAACAAATGAAGAAAAAGGAAAGTACCTTAATTTTATAGAAGAAAACCCAAATTATTTTCCAATAAATAATAAAATTGTGGCCTTAGAAACTAAAAAGGACCCAGAATTAAGAAAAGTTATGAAAAATATAAAAGAAAATTGGAAATATAACAAAAATGAAAAACTAAAATATTATTTTAACAAGAAAGAAGAACTAAGAATTGAAAATAATATACTTATGTGGGGACACAGGGTAGTTGTTCCTAAGAAATTAAGGCCAAAAATATTAAAATTACTCCATGAATCACATTTTGGTATTGAAAAATCCAAAGCGACAGCTAGGAGCTATGTTTGGTGGCCAAAATTGGATTCTGATTTGCAAAACCACATAAGCTCTTGTATAGGTTGCCTAAAACAAAGAACTGATCCAAAAAAATGCACTAATAGTACATGGACAGAAGAAAAGGAGCCTTGGAGAAGAATTCACTCAGATTTTTTAACCATGAGTCATAATAAAAATTACCTAATAATTATTGACTCATACTCGAAGTATCCAGATGTTTTTAAAATGAATTCAATGACTTCAGAAGAAACCATCTCAAAATTTCAAATAACCTTTGCAAGATATGGATATCCAACCTTATTAGTGACCGATCAAGGAAGTTCCTATATGTCACTAGAATTTCAAACATTTTTAAAGAAAAATAACATAAAATTTATATCAAGTCCAGCATACCATCAATCATCAAATGGTTTATTAGAAAATTTTGTTAAGTCATTCAAGTATAAAATTAAAGCAATTCTAGAAGAAAGCTCAAGTAAAAATATGGAAAAAGCTATGCACACATTTCTTTTTAACTACAGAAATACTGAACATCGAACCACAAAGAAAACACCAGCAGAATTATTCTATGGAAGAAAACTAAGAACGAAACTAGATTTTCTAAGACCAGAAGAAAAAGAAACAAGAAAAGAAGTAGAAAATGTAAGAAAATTCGAAATAAATGACGAAGTTATGGCTAGAGACTACCGAACAATAAATAAAAAAGGATGGACCAGAGGAAAAATCACAAAGAAATTAGGAAACTATGTGTATCTATGCAAAATTCATGAAAACCAGCAAATATAGAAAAGACATGTGGATCAAATTATCAAAACTGGATTTGGAAACCAAAGCAAAGCACAAAAACAAGAAAATCAAACAAGGAAAAATAGGCAGCATAGAGCAGAAGAAAAGGAAAGAGCGTCTGGAAAAGAAACATATGAAAGTAACACCGTAGAAAGAACAGTTTTTATGCCAAGATATGAAAATTCAGTAAACGAAGAAAATTCCATAACCACAGAAGAAAATTCCAGAAGTATTCAGCAAAGTTCAAAATCAAAAAGCACCAAAAGGCAATTAGAGAATGAAAAATCTCAATCTGACAACGAAAAACTAAAATCTGACAACGAAAAACCAAAATCTGACAACGAAAAATCAAAATCTGACAACGAAAAATCAAAATCTGACAACGAGAAATCAAAATCTGACAACGAAGATTTGCAATTTTATGACGAAAATTCAATTTATTCCAATGAAGAAGAAGTGATAGAAAAATTAAACGAAGAAAATCCATTTTCAGAACTAAATAGTAACAGAAACGAAGTTGAACCAACAACAGAAAAAGACGTCCCAGAAATGTTAAAAGAAAAATCAAAGTTTCATGTATGCAGTAAACCACCATCTGTAATTCGAAATTTTGAAAATACCAATTTATCAAGAAGAAAAATCTGCACAGATAAAACAAGAGCAAAAAGCTGTGAAAAGCTTGAGAAGAAACCGCACAAAGCTACAGAAGAAAAGAGAAAGGAATACAGTAGTCGATACCCAAAGAGAAATGTGAAACAACCCGAAAAGTACAAAGACTATGTAATCAATGATTCCGACTCTGATTAAAATTTTTAATTATATATTATAAATATTTTAGCTTAACTTATATTCAGTTATAAAGACACAAGTCTAAAAATACTACTTACCTTAGTTTCTAAAAACTTAAAAAAATACTACTTACCTTAGTTTCTAAAAACTTAAAAAAATAATACTTACCTTGGTTTTCTAAAAACTTATATATAATACCTTGGTATTCTAAAAACTTAAAAAGGTACAAAAGCTGAAAATAAGAAAAGACAAAATATTAATTAAGACATTTAATTATATAAAAAAATTAAAAACATATATATGATAAACTAATTTAAAATAAACTTAAAATTATATAATAAAAACTAATTAACTTAAAAATAAAATAATTTATTATACAAATAATATTTTAAATGTCAAATTGTAAATTATTTAAGTACAATACTAAAATATTTAAGACTTAATTAGTATATCTTAAGTGGTGGAGTGTTAGAACCGCCAATATTTAAAATAATATATTCCCATAAAGCCGCACATGCGCTTTAAGTGACTATAAGTCACCTATCTCTTCTTGCTTAACTTCCATGATGCATCAATGTCTGTGATATTAATTATTAAATAAAGTAATGTTATTATTATAAATTAATTGGTTTATCTATAAAAATCCAACACTTTGCATTT
>CAUEHQ010000131.1:0-32500 GCA_958510825.1 Brachypterus glaber | reverse complement strand
TGCAGAAAGAAAATTAACCTAACAAAGCAAAATTGCTCAAAAATAAGCTTTGTTAATCTCCAAAAACTAATACTTACAAATAAATAGAACTTACGTCCTTTGGCAAAATTCTACTAATAAACTATTTCGTAAATCACTTTTTTCAAAAACTTTTTAGCCCAACAACAAAAATACTCCGCCTAGTAAAAGAACTTTCCCATTTTAAACTTCCGCGCTTAAAATGGATTTTCTATTATTGGATTTAATTTTGGCAACCTTAAAAATATACCAATTTGCACGAAAGCTACCCTTCGCCTCTTAGGGGGTGGAGTTAGAACTTTTTTATTATCAGATTTTCTTTCAGCAACCTTAAAAACCCCCATATACCAATTTTCACAAAAACTACCCTCCACCCCTCAGGGGGTAAAATTTAAAAAAATTATAAGATTAAGTTTTATCGACCTCAAAACCCCAATATAAATATTTTTATGAAAACTACCCCCTGCCCCTCAGGAGGTGGAGTAAGAATTTTTTTATTATCAGATTCACTTTCAGCAACCTCAAAAACCCCAATATACCAATTTTCACGAAAACTACCCCCACCCCTCATGGGGTGGATTTAGATTTTTTTTGTCAGATTCACTTTCAGCAACCTCAGAAACCCCTATATACCAGTTTTCACGAAAACTACCTCCACCCCCAATAAACCAATTTTCAGTAAAACTACGCCCCGCCCCTTTGGGGGTGGAGCTAGAATGTGATTATAACATTCACTTTCAGCAACCTCAAAACCCCCAATATATCCATTTTCAAAAAAACTACCCCCTTGCCCCTCAGGGGGTGGATTTAGATTTTTTTTTATTGTTACATTCACTTTCAGAAACCTCAAAAACCCCTAATACCAGTTTTCACAAAAACTACCCCCATCCCTCAGGGGGTGAAATTAGAAAAAAAATATTATCAGATTCATATTCGTCAACCACAAAACCCCTATATACCAATTTTGAAGAAAATATTGAAAATATTTAAAAATATTTACCCCATCACCCCCACCCGGGAGTGGAGTCAAAAACTCAAATATATAAATTTTCAAGAAAACTACCCCCTGTCCCTCAGGGGGTGAAGTAATAATTTTTTATTATCAGATTCACTTTCAGCAACCTGAAAACCCCCAATATACCAATTTTCACGAAAACTACCCCCCGCCCCTTTGGGGGTGGAGATGGATTTTTTTATAATCAGATTCACTTTCAGCAACTTTTAAATCTCAAATACATCATTTTTTACGAAAACTACCCCCACCCCTCAGGGGGTGGATCTAGATTTTTTTTTATTGTCAGATTCACTTTCAGCAACCTCAAAAACCTCAATATACCAGTTTTCACGAAAACTACCCCCACCCATCAGGGGGTGAAATTAGAATCAGATTCACTTTCAGCAACTTTTAAATCTCAAATACACCATTTTTTACGAAAACTACCCCTACCCCTCAGGGGGTGGATCTATAATTTTTTTATTATCAGATTCACTTTCAGCAACCTCAAAAACTTCAATATACCAATTTTCACGAAAACTACCCCCCGCCCCTTTGGGGGTGGAGTTAGATTTTTTTTTATAATCAGATTCACTTTCAGCAACTTTTAAATCTCAAATACACCATTTTTTACGAAAACTACCCCCACCCCTCAGGGGGTGGATCTAGAATTTTTTTTATTATCAGATTTAATTTTAGCAATCTCAAAAACCCCTATAAAGCAATTTTCAATTTTTTCTAAAAAAATGTATTTTTCCCCTTGCTGCACTACAAACTGCACTAAAACTGCAACAACAACAAGAGTTAAAACAGTAAAACTTTTGGTAGCATACCCGTATGTCAAATTTCAAGTCTCTAGCTTAAAGCGTTCTTAACTTATCGTTCCCACAAGATTTCCGGGACAGACCGATCGACCAACAATTTTTTTTTGCTTGAAATTTATTTATACCGACTAAAACGTCATAAAACGCAAAAATACGCAAAAAAAAATTGAAAATATTTGCACAAATACAATGCTTTCCGAAATTTTGAAAATTTTCAAAATGTGATAGCAATTATTATCAGGGGTAATATCATAAGTGATACTAGGTTAGGTATCGGTGTTTTTTTACATAAATTTTACGAATATTAATCCCAATGACGAAAATGCAACGACTGCTTTAGCAGGAGTTGCATTTTCCAAAAATTGGGATTAATATGAGTAAAATTAAAAAAAAAGCACCGGTAACTAACCTAGTATCACGAATTGATATTTAGGGAGAGAATATAATTTATATTTAATACACATACCTCCTAATTATAACGTATTAATCCACAAATAAATTATATTTTATAAATTAAAAAGCAAACAATAAGAACGATTTTAGATTAGAGAAAAGAGGGATAAAAGAAACCATTGTAGGGGTAAGGTATTTTCACTTATCAGTACAGCATACTACATATATATATATATATATATATATATATATATATATATATAAATTGTATTCTCAGATTCACATTCGCCAACCCCAAAAACCCCTATATGCCAATTTTGACGAAAATATTGAAAAAAATTTACGCCCTTACCCCCTCGAGGATGGAGTTAGAAAAAAATTATTACCAGATTCAATTTCAGCAAACTAAAAAACCCCTATATAGCAACTTTCAAATATTTCTAAAAAAAAATGTATTTTCCCCATTTGCCCCCCTTATTGCACCCCAATGTTCACCAAAAACAATCCCGAGCTAGAACTTTTTGTAACATACCCGTATGTCAAATTTCAAGTCTCTAGCTTAAAGCCTTCTTAAGTTATCATGCCCACAAATTTCCCGGACAGACCAATCGACTGACAATTTTTTTTGCTTGAAATTGATTTATATCGACATAAAACTTCATAAAACGCAAAAATACACTGCCCAGTAAAAGAACTTTCCCATTTTACACATCCGCGCGTAAAATGGATTTTTTATTATTAGATTTAATTTTAGCAACCTTAAAAATATACCAATGTTCACAAAGTCCCTTAGGGGGTGTAGTTAGCAGTTTTTTATTATCAGATTCTCTTTCAGCAACCTTAAAAACCCCAATACACACATTTTCACAAAAACTACCCCTCACCTCTTAGAGGGTGAAATTAGAAAAAAATATTATCAGATTCATATTCGCCAACCCCAAAAACCCCTATATACCAATTTTGATGAAAATATTGAAAATATTTAAAAATATTTACCCCCTCACCCCCTCGGGGGTGAAGTTAGAAAAAGTTTATTATCAGATTCAATTTCAGCAACCTCTAAAACCCCCTATATAGTAATTGTCAAATTTTTCTAAAAAAAAAAATATTTTTCCCCATTTACCGCACTTCAATGTTCACCAAAAACAATCCCGAGCTAGAACTTTTGGTAACATACCCGCATGTCAAATTTCAAGTCTCTAGCTTAAAGCGTTCTTCAGTTATCGTGCCCACAAGATTTCCCGGACAAACCGATCGACCGACCGACATTTTTTTTGCTTGAAATTGATTTATATCGACATAAAAGTCATAAAACGCAAAAATAAGCAAAAAAATATTTTGAAAATTTTTACATGAATGGCTTTCCGAAATTTTTGAAAATGGGAAAGCAAAGTTAGACTTTAATATTATTTTGTCGTTGCAAACATTAATAATACAATATTCGTAAATAAATGTTCCTTCCGTGTACCGACCCACACAGGACGGCGTCTGTGCTTCAAATGACTCTGCGAACCCGACGATGAACGAATGCAGCCAACAGCTTTCCCTGCCCTAGACCTGGCACGTTTATTGTTTCCAACACTGTACGTCAAGCCAATCACAATATCGCATTCTCACCCTAGTAGAAATTTTCTAACGTTAGAAAACTGTATAAAAGTACGTTATAAAATATGTGCAAATGTCCCGCTTTTTAACGTTAGAATAATCAAACGTTAGTTACAAACGTTAATCTAACGTTAGATTTTTAAGTTAGAAATACGTTATATGTACATTTAATTTCTAACTTTCGGAGGAGGCATGGCCAACTAGGAAATTTCTACCTGCATCATAAAATGGCAGCTGGAGACAAATTTATTCATATAAATAAATCTTAATGTATTTTAGCAATCATAATATTTTTAAACATAATTACGTTACATTTATTTATAAAATAACCATCTTTTTAGGGGGCCCTAAATATTTTTTGTGTAATATGCTGTTATACTTCGATAAATACGTTTACCTCTCAGAAAAACTTTATATTTAGTTATAGCTAAATTAACTAAGTATAGTTAATATTTATTTATACATTCTGAATCTTACAATATTTTTTTAATTCTAGTACAGCGTTCCAGACTTACTATAATTTTGACTTTTGGGGGAAATTTTTTTAAACTTATTATAGAAATAATAAATAATTATCAAACCTATGCACATATTTGTCTGAAATGAGTATAGCTTACGTATTAATAATGAAAATTTAAAAAATATTTAAAGATAGAATAAGGTTAGAAAAAGGTTAGAATTTAGTTTGGAAACTAACGTTAGATTTATGTATTTTATAACGTTTTTGCCAAACTTTAGTTTTTAAGGTTAGATTTATACATTTTATAACGTTTTTGTCAAACGTTAGTTTTTAAGGTTAGATTTATATATTTTACAACGTTTTTGTATAACGTTTGAGACTAAACATAAAAACGTCACTAATCGAATGTTAGATTTATGTACTTTTCTACTAGGGTATGTACTATGTTGTTATACAAGCCTGTGGATATGCCTTTATCTAAATATACATATCCATAATTTATTTTATGCACATTTTTAATATAACTTCTACAAAGTTCATTTTATTTTACCTATATATACATATCCATAATTTATTTTATGCACATTTTTAATATAACTTCTACAAAGTTCATTTTATATTACATATATATATATATATATATATATATATATATATATATATATATATATATATATATAGGTAATATAAAATGAACTTTGTAGTATATATATATATATATGTTATGACCCCAAATTAAAACTTGGGTTTTTAAAAAAGATTTTATTTATTAATACAAATAAAATTAAAAGAACGAGTTACTTAGTCTAGATTCTAAAATATAATGCCTCTATATAAAACAAAGTTATTCTTAAATACTAAATGGGACTGCTGAGATGGCATTTCTCACGGTTTGAGGCCTCCCACGGTGTTATTACATTGTTGCACTGCTGTCTCAGCAGTTTTGGGCACGCTCAAGTCTGGTACGTGCCTTATCGCTGTTTTGATATAAGTGGGTTCAGATATAACAGCTCCCCTTTTTAAGAAAATTGCTGATCTATAGAAGAACACCAATTCATACAGTAGTATTAAGAGTTGCCAATTGGTCCTCCTCAATAGCAGGATCAATTATTCTTATACTAGGACGTCTTCTGGTGTATCTAGACACAAAGGATTGGCGTGTTCTGGATGCCCCAGTTGGTGGAGGGTTGTCATCTGGTCTTGTACTATTGTTCAGGATAGCTCTCCTTGTTCTTCTTAATCTAATTCTATAACATATAACTAAGACTATAAGGTTTATTACAATAATTATGGTAAAACTGGAAAACCATGACCAGTTTCTTTCTACGAAGGGTTTATTGATGATTTGGTCCAGTTGTTCGCTATATTTGTTAAGTTTGTGTTCGGCTGTATTGAGTTCGTCCAAATTTAATTTGTTTATTTTCAAAGGGCTTAATTTGGGTAGGTTTATTGCATCTGGTATTCCTTCACAACATTCGAAAGGAATAATAGGGGTTTGTAGTATTATTGATAGGTTTAAACTTCTTTCGAAAGTGGAAATAATTCTTGTAGCGCCGACATATCCTGTGCAGAAGGGTTGTAACTGTAGAATTGAGTTTTGATTTATAAACGTAGTTTTTGTGGGGCTGTTTATACAAGTGATTGTTACTGGAATTTTGCTTGAAACTACGATGAGCCAATAGTTGATTCCTATTGGTTGGACATTGTAGTCTTCGATGTTGAATGTGTTTATTTGGCAATTGGGGGGTAGTCTTGAAGGGTGGTTAAAAATTTGTGCTTCACATGCGGCTGTGGAGTCGATCGGGTATGTGACCATATTGTAGCAGATCTTAATTTTTTTTCCTGTTGCCGGAAGTGCCTTGCACGAGTTCAAGTTAAGGATTTGTGTATAGAATTTATTATCATCGGATACAGCGATATATTTAGAGTAAGTAAGGATTGTGTGAAATAGGGATGTTCTAGGATCCGGCGTAGGCAGGAAGTATAAGTGTAAAAGGTTATAATTATCACAGTCAACAAGGGGAATTGACAAAATAAAAATTAATTTATTTTCTATTCGGTAGGCTTCGAGTTCGATTATGTCGATGTAATTAGCTATGTTTTGAAAGGAGGGTTGCAGGGGTAGGTTACCCTTTTCGGTAGCCTGTGAAATTTTAGAGAGTTGGTCTAATAATTCTAAAGGTTCTATGATTGAGGGATGAAGTACTTTTAATCTAGCAAAGGTGATGCTATTAAGGATATCATCTAATTGATGTTCAATTAAAAAAAATAATTCGATTAATTGTTCACATAAGTTAAAGATTTTAAGTTTGGATTCAAAATAATTTTGATTATCCGTAATATTATACACTGAGATAAATTTTTACATCCACGTGCATGGGTAATTTACTTGCAATTGCTGCTGATGTGAATTTACACTCGAAGCTTTAATATAAATGCGGTGTGTATTATATTTTTACATCCAGTGTGTAAAGTTTACACCAACACGTAAATATACTTTTTACCTAAAATCCTTCAATTTATTAAAAAAAAAAATTGAATAACCATTTTGTTATTATTCTATTTATGAATAGTGTTTTATGGAAAAACTGCGCAACAGAAAAATAAAACGTATATTCGTACAGCGCTACAAAAAGTACCAATATAAAATAGAAACAGAAAACATACATAAGTCTTAACAACTCAAAATAAAATATTATAAAATGTATGTTTTAAGGATATTGTATTAATCACACTTTTTAAATATTTAGTTTTAATCAACACAACAAAATTATACGTACGCTCTTACAAACGTAAACAATTATAATGGTCAACAGCCACCAGACTCGATGAAGCAGGAATTCTGGCTTCTCGAGTCACGTGACCTAGCTTAACGCCCGCGATTGGCTGGCTTGTACATCAGAAGTGTGATTTTTACACTTCGGCTTTATTGTTGCTAAAGGTATGTTTATAAAAATACACTTTCTTGAGCTCCGGGTGTATTGTTGCAGAAGGTATAGATGTAAAAATACACACTCTAGGTCAATATCACCTTACCTGTGTAGTGTCACATCAATGTTGATGTACATTTATATAAAGGTGTAATATTTACACATTTATAGAGTGTATTTTTTTACACCTTTTCAATGTAATTTCTTTCAGTGTAAAGTTGATTTTCTATTATTTTAAGATCCTCATTGAAGGTTTCTTCGTCGATTTGCAATTTCTGAATAGTATAGTTAAAGGTTTTGATTGTTTGTGTTGTCACTAAAATTTGATTTTTGATTAAGTTTTGGATTTCGTGTTCATCCTTTTCTAATTTATTTATGCAATTTTCATAATATTCGCCGTAGCTAGCATCTAGGTTACCCGTAATGCCCTTCCAGATTGAACCGATTCCATTAAGAACACCTCTTTTAGTCCTATAGGAGTTTGTATCCCCCCTTATTTCCAGGAACTTCTTTTCTATAGAGTCGGAAATTCTGTCTAACATATGGGTATGCGAGCGATCGTCGGTCGCAAAATATAGTAAACGTGGATTCGAATTTAGATTAAGCAAGTCATTAATGTGATTAAGGATTATTTTGTTATTGTCAAAGGAGTTTTTAAGTAAGGTTATGTCTTTATATACTAACAGTTTCCATCTACCATTTGAAATTTTTATAGAGCCTTAATTCTGGTAATAGAGGCCCAAAGTGTTTTTAAGAGGAGTGAGGGTGAATTTTTCTTGGGATGTGCAACCCTGGAGGATAATTATTGCTGTCCAGAAGGACCTGAAATAATATTACCTTCGTTATTTCCTTCTTCGTCGTCAGTATCGTCATTAGGGTCACGATCTGTGACAGGTTTAAGTCGGTCAAAATTAACCTTAGTAGTGAAGTTGTCTCTCTTAATTATGGCAGAGTTTGAAAAGGTGGATTCGATGGTGAAAGGCCCATAGTATTTTGGTTTTAATTTGTGACTAATTTGGGACTGTTTGAGCCAAATCTTTTGTCCATCGTGATATTGAGGGGGTTTTGGGTTGACGTGTTTGTTGAAGCGTTTTTTCGCCTTTTCTTTAGACCGAATAGTTTTTTTCGCGGGCAATTCTATAATTATAGGATATTTTATTATTAAGGTCGCGAATGTACTTACTAATTAGTTCGTTTTATTTATTTATTTATTTATTTCAGTACATACAGATAATAAAAAAATCCAAGTAGTACAAATACAATTATTACAAAAATATAAAAAAATAAAAATATAGAAGTAAAAATATAAGTAAAAATTGGTAATTATAAGTTGAAAAACAATAACAAAAATACAGATAGGTACACAAAGAGCTAACCCTTTTTTAAAAATTTTTTGATTATATCATAAGGGGTAAAGCCCGTGGTTTTATTTACACTAGTGTTATGGGATATCATTAGGTAGGGTAGAATTTCTAGGGGATTTTCGTCGGGAAATTCAAGGCTCTGTACTATAAGTATTTCCGCCAGGCTTGCGTGAAATCTTTCTACTGAACCGTTTGATTGGGGGTGAGCTACGGAGCTTGTCGTAAGTTTCAAGTCCTACAGTTTAGCTAAATTGTACATTAGTTGGTTTTCAAATTCTCCCCCATTCTCAGTATGAATTCGTAACGGGGTTCCATAGTGCTGAAAGATAACCATTAAGGTTCTTATAACCTCTTTTGGGCTCGTATCCTTTAGTGGAAACGCTTGGGTAAATTTCGTTAGTTCGTCCCTTATGGTGAGGAAATAGCGTTTGTTAGGAATACTAAATACATCTATGTTTATTCTTTCAAATGGAGTTTTAGGAGTCTCTGTCACTACAAATGGTCTGTTTGTATTTCGTCTGTTAATTTTTGCTCTGGCACAGAGGTCGCAGGATTTTATGTAGGCTTCAACTTCCTTTTGGAGATTGGTCCAGTTATATTTTTCGCGTATTCTACGGAAGGTTTCGTTGATGCCTCTGTGCAAATTATTTTTGCCGTCGTGGTACTGAGAAATAATTATGGGGCGTTGGTCAGGGTCAGGTTCGGTCACTAGATTTTGACAAATAATAAAATTTAAGTCTACATAGGCATAAAGCTTAGAATTTCTGGGAGTTTTAGGTCGACAACGTCCTCGACCTAGTATGTCTCATTTTCTTCCAATATGCGTTTTTCTTTAAAGAGTAGGGTAAATAAGTGTTCTATAGCGTTTTCCGCGACTCTAGGTATCGGGATAATGAAATATTTTCTGTTAGTTATTGAAGCGCTATTAACAATATTTATATTTTGAATTGAAAACTCTTGGTCATCGTCCGGGAATTCTTCGACAATTATCTCATGTAAGTAATCTAATTTTTTCTGTTTAAAGAGGGTTATGATATTTTTATGTCTTTTGTCAAGAAGTTGGTCGTTGGAATAAGAGACTTTTGAATAGTCGATAAGTGATCTTTCGTTATAAGCTTTTAAAAAGACTTTATATTCTTCTTTAACTATTTCGGGGGCTGGCTCGGTTTCTATTTGTTCAGGGGTTTCTCCGTTGTCAGTATAAAATATTCTAAGCGTATTAACTTCGGAACTTAAATTCGTGTCGATGTAAATAAAAATTTTAATGTTTGAGTCGGAAAAAAATTGTTTTATTAACTTTAGTACGACTGCCCAGTTTAACTGATCTAGCCCACACCCAATCTTAGGCATAGAGAGATTTATATCTTTATTTTGTTTACATAATAATTTTAGGTTTTGATGAGCCCTGATAAAGCTTTTATACGTAGCCTACGTAACGTAGGTTTTTGGTAGTATTTTTCCTTAGTTACAAGGTAGTAAATATTTCGATTGTCGATAGTTAATTGAGCTACTTCGCCAACGGCTTTTTCTTGGGATTTTAGTTTTTCTATACCTTTAAACCGATTCCTGAATTCTAAAGCAATACCTTTTTTCATGGCCATATCTTTGGATACACAATGAGCTAGGAAATATTCTGGGGGACAGTTATTTAGGTTGTCGAACAGGATTATTACATTCTCGTTAGTTACTTCGGGGAAAAATATTACGTCGAATATATCTATGGCGGTTTCTAGTTTATTAGAACATTGATAGGAGTGAATTCTACTAAGAGTGTCAGCATTTAAATTAGTTTTTCCGGGTTTATAGATAATTTGATACTCGTACTCTTCCAATTTTAATCGCCAACGGGCAAGACGGTTCCAGGGGTCGCTTATCGAAAAGAGCCACGTCAAGGGCCTGTGATCGGTCACGAGTTTGAATTTCCTCCAGAAAAGATAGGGCCAGACCATTTCTAGAAGTTCTCTTTCTATGACCGAATAATTTATTTCTGCAGTATTCAGGGTCCGGGATGCGTATGCTATGGGTAGGTCTTTATTAGGTGGACCTTGCGAAAGTATTGCGACAATTGCTTACGAGCTCGCGCCCGTGGTAACGACGAATTCCTCAGTGAAGTCAGGGTAGCGAAGTATAGGGGCAGTAGTTAGAAGAATTTTACATTTTTCGAAGGATTCGATGCAATTCTGCCTAAATATAAAGGGAATGTCCTTTTTTAGGAGGGTGGTAAGAGGTTTTACAATTTTTGCGAAGTTAGGTATAAAGCGGCGGTAGTAGCCAATCAAGCCTAAGAAACTTTTTATGTCTTTTTGATTTTTTGGCTGTGGGAATTTCTGAATGCACTCGGTTTTTTTCGGATTAGGTTTTACTCCATCTTCCGTGATAACATGGCCTAAGTAGGCAACTTCCTTACTTAGGAATTCACATTTGCGAGGCTGAATTTTAAGGTTATATTCCCTTAAGCGGGAAAAGATTTCATTGAGATGTTCCATGTGTTCTTCGAGGGACGCGGAAAAGACTATAATGTCGTCCATGTAGACAAGACATCGTTCGTTTTGTATGCCGAACATAATTTGATCCATTACGCGCTGGAATGTGCTTGGGGCGTTTTTGAGCCGGAAAGGCATTCGACAGAATTCGTAGTGTCCGTTGTCTACAGAGAAAGCAGTTTTTGAAATATCAGGGGAGTTAATTTCGATTTGGTGAAATCCGGAGACGAGGTCCAGGTAAAGTAGGTAGATTTTCCGAGTTTGTCGAGGAGGTCGGCTATGTTGGGTAATGGATATCTATCACTTCATTTAGTTTTCGGTAATCAACGACTACTCGCCATTTTTCTTTGCCGGGAGCGTCCGTTTTCTTTGGAACAACCCAGACGGGGCTGGACCAAGGGGATGCTGAAGGTCTAATGATATTTTGTTCGAGCATTTCTTTAACCTGGTTTTTGACTTCCTCTTTGTGAACATGGGGGTATCTATAGGATTTAGTAAAAATAGGTCTAGGTCTCCGGTGTTAATTTCGTGTTTAACTTTATTTGTAAATATTAATTTATCTCCTTCTAGGTAAAAGATGTCTGAATATTTTAGGCATAGTTAGTAATAAATTCTGCTTCTTCTGTATTTAAATGATCGAGTCTTAGAGTTTATTTAATTTTTCGTTTGCGGTCAGTATCAGCAAAGGTATTTTTTGTGTCGGGATTATTTATTGATTCGTAAGAGTTAACTGTAACAGGGTTAAGTGGTTCTAGGATTAATTCGGGTAACTTACAAGATTTCTTTATAGAGTTCGTGTTGGCTATAGTTGTGAGGAATACTCCATTATTATCGATTCTAACTATTGAATTTGCTATTTTAATATTATGGAAAGATATTGCGTGACAGATAACATCGGTACCCTTTAAGTTGCATTTAAGCTTGAAACTTCTTCAGTTCTTGGGTCTATTTCAACAAAATTTTCGGTAAAAGTTTTAGGTTTTTCGGGGTTATTAAACCTGATAGGGTAGGGGAATTTTCCGCTATTAGTGTCTGAATTAAAATTACTTTTATTAGTTAACAATGGATTGACAGGTCGATTTCCGTCAATATTTTTTGATATACTGGGTTGATCAGCGGCCAACCCTCTATCAACATTTAAAACTGGATTTGATTTATTTAAAAGGTGATTGGCAGGTTGGTTCCTGTCAATATTTTTTGATATACTAGGTTAATCAGCGGCCAATCCGCTATTAACATGTGAAACAAGATTTGATTTATTTAAAAGACGATTGACAGGTTGATTCCTGTCAATATTTTTTGATTTACTGAGTTGATCAGAGGCCAATCCGCTATCAACCTTTGATTTATAATAATTAGTCTCAGATTGCTGGCGGACGGACGGCCCATCGCCAGCAATATTTTCATTTGTGGATTCGCTTAACTTAAACAATTTTATAGACTTAAAATTAGTAGAAAGAATTCTATTCTTCCAATCAGCGGAACATTCGTAATGCTCAAGAAAGTCTATGCCAAGGATTCCATCGAATTCTATGTCGAGATCGACCACGTAAACTTTATGCGAGTCATTTTTTTTAAACGGTAGCCAAGTAGAATTTTGTATTATAATGGGATGGTTTGTTATTCCCTGGATAGTAAAGTTTTCGTTGGTTAGGTTAAAATTATTTAGTGTATGTGGTCTAATAATGGAAATAGCGGCTCCCGAATCTATTAAAAATTTGAATTTGTTTTGACTATCATTAATATAAAATAGACTATTGGATTTCGTGGCATAACTTTTGAGAATGTTAACGTTTAAATATCCATATTTTGGAATTGGTTGGTCAGGTTTTCTGGACTTGGTTCTATCGGGGCCAGGTTGCCAGATTCCTGACTCTCTTCAGAGTTTAAATGATAAGTCCGAGAGTTGGTAGCTTGGTTGAAGCTACTAGTTGCGCGGTTAAAATATTGGGGATTGGGACTGTTAGCATTTTTTCTCTTAAAACACTCGTTTATTAGGTGCCCTGGTTTTTTGCAATAGTTGCATGTCATTTGGCTTCTATTTGATGAAGAATTTTGGGAAAAATTTTGGCTTCTAGTTATCGGAGGGTTTTGTGGGGTATTTTGGTATGTCTGGGTCGAAGGGCCGCCGCTGGGCGGTTCCCTAGGTGGGTAGCGTCTAAAATTATTATTACTACTTTGGATAGGAGGCCTTGGTTTAGCCCGGTTAAGTCTTTGGGTTTCTAAGTACATTAACTGCGTTTCTCGATTAATCAGGGTGGCAGCTTCTATTAGGGAGTCCCGGTTTGAGGCCCGAACTATACTCCCTATTCTCGGATCTAAGCCTGTCAGAAGCATAGAATCTATTATTAGTCTTTGTGCATACTTTTGATCAGCACTAAGCTGTTGTCGGTTTATTGCCGCATGCAATTTCGAATTCTGATTTTGGACTCTGTTAGTATAAGTAGGTATAGCGCCGGTTGGCCCAGACAGTTCGGTACATTTGAACTACTGTCGGTAAGTGTGTAATCTGTATTATCGGTACATTTGAACTACTGAATGGCGGGAAATTTAAAAATACAAAATGGCGGTTTCCGGTGACGTCACAAAATGGCGGTTTCCGGTGACGTCACAAAATGGCGGTTTCCTGTTGCGCGAAATTTAAAAATTCAAAATGGCTGTTTCCTGTTACGGAAAATTTAAAAATTCAAAATGGCGGTTTCCGGTAGGCTCTTTTGATTTGTTGAAAACAAATTAATAATTAGTACTGTTAGTACCTAAGTTTTCTAGTACCCTTTTTGGCGTTTAGATCCAATACGCAGCCCCTGCCCTAAAGACCCTTTGGGTAATCAGATCCATTAAACAGACCCCCCAGGGGTCGCAGTATACAAACCCCTATTTGGTAAGTAACGCGTCAATCGTTGGGGTAGTTTTTCAAGAAACCTCTACATTATTACTTTTTAAAAAAATCGCGATGACTGTGAATTGAACTGAGGACCTGCAGGTTGATAAACGAACGCGATACGTACTGCGCCACAGAGCTCTCTGCGATACAAAATAATTTAGTTGAAAGCTTGGTATTATAAAATTATTTAATATAAACCAAGGAGCCCTGAAAAGTTTAAAATTATTGAAAGCAATGAGTGTCAAGCCTAATCAGACTGTTAAGCCTAGCTTGTTAGCCTAAATTATGAGACCAAATTAGTAATAAATATTAAACATTGACTTTTGTAAACCAAACAAATACAGATACAAATATTCTTTAGAAGTACAAAGATCCAATACCTCGTTTTCGCACAATAATTACCAATAGACCAAAATATCAAAGAAAGATTCCGTATTGTTTCCGTAATATCTATAAATTATAAATATATAGTTAATATATGGCGTCTTCACCAAATTCTGTTGAAATAGTAATTAAATAAAAATAATTTTAATTTGTTTCGTAATTTAATAATTATTACATATTAAAAATTATTCTCAAACACATTTTGCAAAAAAGTTCTCAAAAAAGTTTAGTATACACAGAAAAAATATTTTCTTAAATCAAGAATATTGTGATTCGTATATAACAATATTGTTGTATATTTGTATATACCACGGTACAATCAAATTACATATTTGTTTTAAAAACTATTGCAAAAAAGTATAATCACAAACATAAAAATGTTTGACGCTATTGCTTAAATATATTTTTTAGAATAGTTGTTTTAAATGTGGTTTGTCAAGCGCGCCTAAATTACACACAGAGAAATGTTTCTTAAATCAAAAATATATCACATTTTTTGTGTTATACCTAATTACAGATTTTATCTTGTTTCAAAAGTTGGCAAACAGTATACACACAGAAAAATGTTTCTTAAATCAAAAATATTGTTATATCACATTTGTTTTTTCTGTGTTATACCTAATTACATATTTTGTCTTGTTTCAAAAGTTAGCAAACAGTATACACACAGAAAAATGTTTCTTAACCCTTACCCTCCCGAGACTAAACTAATGATAATTTTTCGATTTAATTGTGTTTTTTGCTATACCTAAAAAGAAGAAAAAAAAATAAAAAATACATTTTTTTTAGTTTCTGTTTCCTTTGAGTTTCAGGAGAGTGGTATTATACCGAATTAAATTTGTATATTTGTTTGCATACATAGAAAGTCTATAAAAGTATTTTGGATTAATATTACCTTAAAGAAACAATTAAGCAAAAAGTGTAATTACACACAGAGAAATGTTTCTTAAATCGAAAATATTGTTATATAACATTTTCTTTTTTCTGTGTTATACCTAATTGCACATTTTATCTTGTTTAAAAAGTTAGCACAAAGTATACACACAGAAAAATATTTATTAAATCAAAAAATTGTTATATACACCAGTATTCTCAAACAGACTTTTTCTGTGTGCAGCAGTATTTTATTATTAATGTACTGAGAAAAAAAATATTTTAATAATAATATAATTGTATTTCTTGTGTATTTATCTTAATTTATTAATACACTGTACAATTAAATTGCATATTTGTTTAGACTTTTTATATTATAACTAATTTTATATTTTATCTTGTTTTAAAAGTTAGCAAAAAGACATTTTTTTTTAGTTTCTGTTTCCTTTGAGTTTCAGGAGAGTGGTATTATACCGAATTAAATTTGTATATTTGTTTGCATACATAGAAAGTCTATAAAAGTATTTTGGATTGATATTACCTTAAAGAAACAATTAAGCAAAAAGTGTAATTACACACAGAGAAATGTTTCTTAAATCGAAAATATTGTTATATAACATTTTCTTTTTTCTGTGTTATACCTAATTTCACATTTTATCTTGTTTAAAAAGTTAGCACTAAGTATACACACGGAAAAATATTTATTAAATCAAAAAAAATGTTATATACACCAGTATTCTTAAACAGACTCTTTCTGTGTGCAGCAGTATTTTATTATTAATGTTCTAAGAAAAAAAAAAATTTAATAATAATATAATTTTATTTCTTTGTGTTTATATTTATCTTAATTTCTTAATACAATCAAATTAAATATTTGTTTAGACTTTTTGTGTTATAACTAATTGTATATTTTATCTTGTTTCAAAAGTTAGCAAAAAGAATACACACGGAAAAATATTTATTAAACCAAAAAAATTGTTATATACACCAGTATTCTTAAACAGACTTTTTCTGTGTGCAGCAGTATTTTATTATTAATGTTCTAAGAAAAAAAATTTAATAATTCAATAATTTTATTTCTTAGTTTATTAATACACCGTACAATAAAATTGCATATTTGTTTAGACTTTTTATATTATAACTAATTGTATATTTTATCTTGTTTCAAAAGTTAGCAAAAACTATAAACACGGAAAAATATTTATTACATCAAAAAATTTATATACTCAAACAGACTTTTTCTGTGTGCAGCAGTATTTGATTATTAATGTTCGAAGAAAAAAAATTAATAATAATATAATTTTATTTCTTTGTGTTTATATTTATCTTAATTTATTAATACACCGTACAATCAAATTGCATATTTGTTTCAAATTTAAAATACTATTGTTGCCATATTATAGCAAAAAAGCGAAAAGTACAAAAATATTTTACAAACACAGAAAAATAAAATCTTAAATCAAGAATATGCATTAACGGAGATTTTTATTTTAGTAATTATATACTTATAATTTAATACATTTTAATACAAAAAATTACTGGGGAAAATGTAATATACCATTTACTATGAATATATTGAAAAAGTATTGCTTTTTGTGGAATATTTTTATTCGTTTCAAACTTTAATTTAAAATCTACACACACAAGATTTGATTTATTTTTAATCGGTTTTTGCAGCTCCTTAACAATTTTTTTTCTTCAGTTATGAGGGTTTTATTTTCTTAAATTATTAAAATCAACAATTCCAGATAACGGTATTTTAACATGACTTTCTGTCTTACTTTGTTCAATTTTTTCTAATCTATTATTTATATCTTTACTTGTACTATTTATTTTATCATGTAGCTCCTTAATTTTATTTTGTAAGGCAACTAACCCTTTATTTATATCTTTGCTAGTACTATTTAGTAGTAACTGTATGGAATCTTGTAATTCTTTTTTAAACACCTTTTCTCTTTCTCCCAGTGAATCTTTTAAAATTTTTATATTATCCATTGCATTTTTATAACAATTATCGACATACGATTTATTAGAACAATCGAGAGCATTTTTAGGTTGTAAAACATTAACCAATTTTCTATTTTTTACATTCACATTACCCTCAGAGTCTAAAGATAATACTTGAGGCTGAGGTCTTATATTTATTGGTTTTTCTGATGTCAAAGAAGAACGACCAAACTTATCAACACCCATTTTAAAAATAACTACTTTATACAACTATGTATGCATTTATTCATTAGCCTTTGTTACACTGAAAAAAAAGTTATATGAAAAAATATACTTTTTATATTTTTTATTTAAAAATATAACACAAAAATAATAATTTAACAGCTCAGCCTAGGCTAAATTATAAAAATTTCATAACAATAAGTGAAAAGTATTTTATTATCAGTCAAAAAGTCAAATTGCATTCTAAAAGTACACACAGAAAGGTATTTTTATTTATTATACGTTTTCTTTGAACCCAAATGTCTAAAATTAAAGACATTTATATTAAAGTGTTTTTCTAAACAACTTTTACATAAGTCCGTCAGTCTGTATGTTATGTATTCTTGTTCGCATGATAAGTCAAGGAAGAACAATCCGATCAACTCAAAATTTTCAAGAAAAATCAAGGAAACTAAGCCTATTGAAAATATCAATCATTTAAACTTTATTATTTTATATCTTTTTCCTTATTTTAGAAAAAAAAATGTTTTATAAAAAAATTCACAAAAGGTGGAAAGTATTACTTTACAGCCATAACAGATAAGGTGTCGTTTACAGGGAAGATCGAAAATTGTGAATGTATTTGTCAAAATACAGAAAGTAGATACAAAAAAAGTTGTTTTAAATTTTTATATGTATATTTATTAAACGGCTGTTATCTCGAAAACAGTACTAATTTAAAATTTCAATTTAAGGCTTAACTAGAAGATATGGAAGCCTCCAAAAAAGGTTTTGTAAACTAGTATTTACTTAAAAACATTTTATTATTTTAAGTAATTCAGAATGTAATGCTTCGAATTCAATGGTATATTCTCAACAGCTCTCATAATTTTTGGTATAAAGGATAAATAGATGTACAATTTTTTATATTTTAAAATTTTACTTTTTAACAAAATATATATATAAATAACGTAATATATAAAAATATTATTAAGTATATAAAATAAACATATAAACATACAAATCAATTAAAGTAATTTTTTTATTGAATTACTAAGTGCTTTATATAGAATCATGTAATATGCAATCATGTAATATACGTAAATTGTTTGCTGCTTTCAAACTCTATTTTTACATACATTTTAGAGTATATTCAGTATACAGTAGTTTAATCTTAAAAAATAAACGTTCAAATCAGTTATATCAATAGTCTAAAAAATGTAATATTGTAACATATTTTTTACTATTAATATTTAACATATCTTTCTAAATTAAGGGGCTGTTTTGACTGACAAAAAAGTTTTCAGATAAAGATCTTATAGCAAAAAAAAAGTTTAAAAATATAGTAAAAATTTATTTTAAGGTAGGAGCGTATCCTTTCTCTTTTCACTTTTTAATAGGTATCTTAACAGAGGTAACAATTAAACAAAATGTATCAGTGCTTATTCCTGAGCTTTTTGAGATCATACCCCAAATATCATTAAAAGTAACTTTTGATGCTTCTTGAAAAAGAAGCCAACCCTCACTACGTTTAAAGTCCTTTGAGTAAAAGTTGAATTCAATTTGATCAGTAGGACTAACCTCCTCAGTTCCTTTTCTAATAATTTCATTAACTGCTTCTTTCATCCATAATACTGGTTCTTTGTCAGCTGGTACTGTTTTTATTTTAAATTCTATTGTTCTATATTGAAGATTAAACTTTTTAACTTCCTTTGTAAAGTTTTTAATAATTTCAACCTTATCCATTTTAAATATTTTTAATAACAGCAACAGTGAGTGACTGAACCGAATAACTAGCTGAAATCTTCTCCTTTGCATATACTGGAAAAAAATATCAATTTTATTGTGAATGCTACACAAAAAAAAAAGTTGAAATTTTTTAGATTTATGAATTTTATTTATATTTTTTTATAGTTTTTTAAAAAAAATTGGCAGCCTAAAACTAGACCTATGGTATAAAATATATGTAGCTTAAAGCGTTATCTTGGTCACAAATTTTCCAGACAGCCAGTCAAATTTTTTTACTAAAGAAAGTCTTTCCTCGGTGAAAGTAATAGTTATAAGAAGATGATAATAAACAGCATTAAAAAAAAAAAATCACTAATGTTGTACTGTTAAAACACTAAATGTAATTTATGGTCATTTTTTATTTAACTAAAAATCAGTGTCGTTTTAGGTATTTAGGTTATAACCACAAATTATTCTTAATCCTATCTTAACCTTATCTTAATATTATCTGAATTTTATCTTAATCATATCTGAATCTTATTTAATAGCTTATAAAAAGCTTGATAGTTTTAGATCTCTCCAATTAAAGTCATGTCTCTGACATTCACCCTGTCAGGATATACAAGTCTTTTGTCACAAGAATATTACCCTCCAATAGAACTTGACCCTGATTATCAGTATTCCTTGGCACTGATTGGGTTTTATACGTACAACTCTATCCCTAATATTGAGGAGGGGAAAAACAATAAATTTTACTACACAGAAGTTGAAAACAATACTGATGAAAATAAAACAAAGAAAAAGAAGGAGCATATTATTTCTATACCAACGGGGGCTTACGAAGTAGCTCACATTGAAAAATATCTGCAAAAACAACTTTCTTCAACCGATTTGCAAAATAAAATCAGTTTAACCCCTAATAACAATACCCTAAAGTTCCAAATTGAGAGTATTTATGAAATAAACTTTAATCACACTGATAATATAGGAAAATTACTTGGTTTTTCAGCAAGAGTTTTAGAACCTAATAAACTACATGAATCAGATTTACCTGTAAATATTGTTAAAGTGGTAACAATTCGTATAGAATGTGATATTGTTTCAGGTTCATACTATAATAGCAAAACCTCACACACTTTGTACCAGTTTGCACCAGGAGTAGACCCAGGTTATAGTATAAATATAGAGCCTAGAAATCTTATTTATCTACCTGTTACAAATCAAAAACAAATAAAAAAGATAACACTAATTCCAATTTGATAAATTTCCGTGGAGAAGAAATTGTAATATTATTGGAACTGAAAAAGCAAAAATAATGGGGCTTGTTTCTAATAATAACGAACTTAAGACCCTAGTACGAAAATGGCTTTACAACCTTCTTTGAGGGATAAAGATAGAAAATAAGATCAATAAGGGAAAACGAAGAATATTTTTTTTGTCACAACAAATTATTTATGAAGTAATCTATAACAATAAATACGTTTTTAATTTATTTTGTAATTTTTTTATCTATAAATTTATTCCTCAAATTTTACTCTTTAATTTTAAAACATAAATTTGTTGTAGGGGAATAGTTTAATTAAATCAAGCTTATCTTTGATAATTCTACGCTTTGCAATTTACTTTTTTAGTTCTTTTTCTGATTCATCCATCACGGGCCTAGACATGTTTTTTAACAGATATAAACGGATATAAACGGGTTTTAAACGGGTATATAAACGGGTATAAACTAGTCGAAACAGGTATAAACGGGTATATTAACGGGTATAAACGGGTATATAAACGGATATAAACAGGTCGAAACAGGTATAAACGGGTATAAACAGGTCGAAACAGGTCTGAACAGGTATAAACGGGTATATGAACGGGTATAACCGGGTATATAAACTGGTATAAACAGGTCGAAACGGGTATATAACGGGTTTTTAACTGATCTGATTGTTTTTAACTGATCTGAACTGATTGAAAACATTTTAACATTGATTAATTATTATTAATGTTAAGGAAACATATTTTTTAAATTTTCAAAAGCAAAAACATTTTTTTCTTTTCATTTTTTTATATAAAGTTTTAAATTTGATATAAAAAGTTGAGATCTAAGTGCTTTGTAAACTATAATGTAAGAAACAATAATAATGTCAAAGGGATGATGATGATTATCAATCTAGCCTGCGAGGTCTATTAATCAAAATACTGCAGCTAACATCAAACGGACAAACTTATTTTTTCATTAAAGACCCTTGTATCAAAGGATTTAAAAAGCCTTTTGCAGATTTTGGAAAATTATACAATATATAAAAAAAGATTAAGATCTAAGTGCGTAAAAACACACAAAAGGTTAAAAAAAATGGTTAAAATTAATTGGTTAGTGTAACACAAAGCACTGTTTTTTGTTTAATATTAAGGCTTAAAATTTTAAGCCCATGTTTCTCATCTCAAACTTAAAGTAGAATTTTAGAAAAAAAGAAACGAAAAATGATATGTTTAAAAGGGGGAAAATAAATTATTTGATTTTAAAAATAGTTGTATAAATCAATTCATTTTTGTGCAAATCTTTTTAAAATAACTTAAAAAATAAAATAAAATTGTAAATAAGAAAAAATCTTAGGAAAGCCTATTAAAATCCCATTAAAAAAATTAAAGTTAAAAGGGGTAAACTATTTAAAAAAATCGTAAAAATAAAAGGAAACGTGTTATTGCAGTATTTAAAAATAATTTTATTATTAAATTAAAAACAGTCCATTAAAAATACTGGTCTGCGATGAAAACCAGCTTTAGATAGAGATAGAGATTTTAATAGATTTTTATTAAATTAGAATACATAAATTTTTTTGACATGTTTTTATAATTTTTTTATCTATCTCAACTAATGAACTCCTTTAGTAATTCAAGGACAAGCTATAAACCATATATCGTATGCTTACAAGCAAAGAGTCATAAAACATGACTGAGATACAAATTTAAATTTAAATTTAAATTTTGTAATAATTATTTTTGGAAAAATGAACTAATGCAAATTGGAATTAATAATGCTCCATTTGTTAATTAAAAAAATAAGTAGTTTGATCAACTAAATTGACTTAGTGCTTTTAAGCCGGTGATATCATTTGAAAATTTTTTTTCAAATAAAAATCAAATCGTGATATCAAATGCCCTGAAGTTAATTAATTTTAATGTTATTTTCTCTAAAAACACAACATAGTAATAAAAAACGCACTCTTTATATAAAAATACCGTGTTAATAATTATAATTTTATTACATAAACTACTTTCCTAATCTGATTAATTACAAATAAACTATACAATAGAGGTGTGCGCCGCCGCGCCGCGCCGCGCCGCGCTGTCGCTGCCGACTGACTTTGGGACGCCGCCGCCGCCGATCAAACTTGGTCGGCGTGACTGATCACGCCGCCGCCGCCTAATATAGGGTCAGTCGGCGGCGCGCCGACCTTAAAATGAAGCAACAAAATTCAAAGTTAGCTATTAATATTTATCAAAAGTTTTTATTCAAGACATTTTTTGCCAGCCTATTCTAGACAACGTGCCCTAAGCGATGCGCAAGTCATTGGCTGTTTAAGTTGAGGCACCAGCCCTCCGAGTATAGTTCTCTCTCTTTCTAATTAAAGAGTTAGAAAGAGATAGAACTAAGCTCGGAGAATCAAACGGCCCTTGCATAACCTTGAAACGATTAGTCCAACCTGATGTAAGTAGCGAGTGCTTGTGTTTGTTTTCGTTCTAATTAAATTAGTTTAATTCTAGCTAAAATAGGTAACCAACAAAAGTAAGTAAATATTTAACATATATAAATAAACAACAAAACTGAATTATGCAGGTTTTTAACAATAATCCTTAGATACCGTTTATAAACAGTCAGTGTTTAGTAAATGCAATAAAACATAAAATAGGCCAGGGAGTCAGCTTTTATGTGAACTACTTATGCCCCTGGTAATTAATAGTATATTATTTACCAAGTGAGAGAAGTTTAACATTTTTGACCTGCGTCAAATTGCGGGATGAGCGCGCTAGCTCGAAGCCCGCAAGACGCGGTCTAAAATGTTAAATCTTCACTCACGTGGAAAATATAGTATTTTTTTCACTACCAGTACAATTAATTAGCTATTTATTTATTTATTTTACTAAAATTTAATGAAAAAGCTTATAAATTTAAAATATCACGCTGGCCGTTCGCGACCATTAAAAAAACAAATGAATAACTTGACATTTCTGGCAGAAATTTTCTGGTGATCTGCTAAAATTATTAAGTTAGAAAGTGTTTCCGTGTTAAGTGTAATAAAATATATAAAAATGGAAAGTGAAATGCAAAGTGATGTATCTGGTACTCCCCCAGAAATAAGGGGACAGGCGAAAATTGTGAGGGAGAATTTATTGCCTCAAAAATCAATATATGGGGGTTGTACCTTTAGTAATCTATGATCCTTACGGTAATATATGGGTTGTATAATCTATGGTTGAATATGATGGACCAATGATTTTCACTTTTCGAAGTGTTTTTTGTAAAACATGTTTTATAGGTACTAATTTAGTTAATATTTTTTCATTTATCATGCAATAAATAAATTTGGTGCCTAAAGACACTTGTAAATAGCAATGTGATTTAATAATTAAGTGAAACGTCAGATACCAAAACAGCTGAATAAAAATTCATTATTAACCATGGTGCAATTTCATTATTTTTAGAACCTCTGACGTCATAGGTAGAGAAATAATATTTCTATCAACGAAAAGAACAGTAATAAAGATGTGGTTTTAGGCTGGTGGTGAAAAAAAACATTTTTAGTGCTTAACAATGTTAACTTAACATGCAAAAAAAAAACAAAAACAACGAACACTGGCATTAGGGTGGAAGAAATTCAACCAAACGTAACTAATATTTTTTTAATAGATTAGATACTATATTATAATATTACAATAAAAGTTTTTTTTATAGATTTATTAGTAACTGTACAAAATAACCTCAAACCATTATATACACCAAATATAGATGCAAGTCGCTTGCAGAACAAAGTGGTAGAAAATATTTGTCTAAAATTTCAAGTCTCTATGTCAAAGCTTCTTGAAATATCGTGGTGTAAAGTTGTTATGCACTCGACTTGCATCTATATTTGGTGTATACTATTCACAGTGCTTGCGCTAGAATAGTATAATACGGTAGTTTCGAATTTCCCAAAATCGCCAAAAAACGTTCTAGACAAATAATTATTTTATAAAATTTGTATCATACAAATATGTTTCATGAAAAAATAAGAAACTTTGAAAATGTCCGTCCGTCTATCTGTCTGTCCGTTCGATGTCACGATTTTTGTAGACACGAATCGTGTCACACGATATCTCAAGAACGAATAATCCGATCGACTTGAAGTTTTCAGAAAAAATCAAGTTCCATGAGGGGAAAGTTATACGGTTAAACTTTTAAAAAGATCAAAAAAAGCTGAAAGAAAATTCCGATTAATGAAAGTTTCTCAGAAAAAATTACTTTTGTTATAAGTGTCAATTCTCCAATTTTAAAAGTAATCTTAATCCCCCCAAAAACAAAAAGTTAAGGGGGGTTAAACTTAAAAAATACAAATATCATTTTTATTTTTTTTTTTCGTTTTTCGTACAAAGATGAACAAAAAAATTGAATATCATTCTAGTTTTTTTTTATTTTCTTTTTTTTTGGAATTTTTTTTTTGTAATTTTTTTTTTGTTCTTCAAAAAAAATCTTAAAAAAAATGTATTTTTAAATATTTTTTTCCTGGAAATTATATTTTTTAATTTTTTTTTTAATTTTTGTTTTTCGCAAAAAGAAAATTAAAAAAATATATATATTGTTTTTTACCTATACTTTACTATACGTTCAAGTAACGGATCAGATGTATACATCTGCTCCGACAGCCAAGCAGCCCTGAAGGCTCTCAGTGCACCCAGCACAAGATCCAGTCTTGTGCAGGAATGCATAGAAGCCCTGGAGGAGCTAGCGAGGAACAAAAGAGTCCACCTTGTATGGGTCCCTGGACACAGCGGGATACCAGGCAACGAGAAGGCAGACGAACTTGCCAGGCTCGGAGCCGAAACTCCGTGCATGGGACCCGAACCCATGCTTGGTATTACAAGGAAACAAGTCACATCAGCCCTCAACACGTGGGCTGGAGAAAAACTAAGGGAAAGCTGGTCAACGGTCACGAACTGCAGACAGGCAAAGGACTTCCTTTCCGGTCCAAGCAAGTCAAAAACCGCGTGGCTACTAGGAAGAAGCCGAGCCACGATCAGCCAACTCACAGGGATCCTCACGGGTCACTGTGGACTAGGAAGGCACCTGTTCAAGATGAAGGTTGGTAACGACCCCGTCTGTTCGGGTTGCGGGATAGACGAAGAATCGTCCTTCCATTTCCTAGGACAATGCGATCGGTTCGGCAGAATACGACAGGAGATCTTCGGAGTGGCAACTCTCCGAAGAGAGGAGTTGCGTACCCTTGCCTGGACAGATATCGCGACCTTTATAAGGAGGTCCGGCAGGTTTAGGCAGGGAGTAGGGTAGATGTGTGGCTGGGACAGCTCGGGGCTGGCAAAAAGGGCCATAATGGCCTAGTTGCCTGGCTTGTAGCCTCCCCACCCTTACTACTACTACTACTACATACGTTCAAGTATTACGTAACCCAAAATTTGGTCATCTTTGACCAGTGGCGTAACTACAAATTGCCCCTCCCCCTCCACAGAATTTCAGACGGGGCCCCTCAGAAAAAAATGTACCACCGGCATGTGGTGTTGAACATTAACAGTACTTTTTTATTCGACGGCGTAGGGCCGCCTAGAGACCCCCCCCCCGCACCGCACCCCCTGTAGTTACGCCACTGTTTTTGACTCCCACCCTCCATGTAACGCGGCGTAACATTATCAATGAGGGTGAATTATTATTATACGCGAGTAGAATACTATACTTTATCCATGTCCGTTTTAAAATTTAAACGGTTTATTTTTACAGACCCGTGATTAATAGACCTATTAATCACGGCCGTGGATAAAATATTATTTATATATTTTTTAATAGAAAATGGATTCCCAAAACTACCACATTGCGCGAAAAGGGGAATCTGTCACACAAATTGGTCAAGCAAAGAGTAATGCGTGGAATTATTTCGGTGCGTTATATACGTATACACAAGAAGGCATTAACAAAAACATAGACCCAGAAAAAGTATATTGTAATCAATGCCTTGAAGATTTAAAAATGACTAAAAATCCATTTAATATTTTAATTATCAAAAAAATTTCAAAAAAGGTTAGTACTGGCCACTTAATAAAGCATTTGGAAGAAGTCCATAAAATTAAAAATGACATGCATATAGCAAAAAAAACGAAATTAACCCAGTTTTTTACTCCTCAAGCTAAGAGAAATAGTAATGAGAATACTACCATGAAAAAATGGGTCATGGCTAGAGACGTAACCCTTTGGTTTTGTAAAGACCTAGTCCCTTTTAAAGAAGTTGAAAATGATGGCATGAAAGATTTCTTTTTAAAACACTAAGTTTTATAATTGTTTTGTTTTGTATGTAAATAATAGTGAATTGCATATTTTTGTATTTTGAAAATTACTTTTTTTTTAATAGGTCTGCTAACTTTTGAAACAAGACAAAATATGTAATTAGGTATAACACAGAAAAAACAAATGTGATATAACAATATTTTTGATTTAAGAATCATTTTTCTGTGTGTATACTGTTTGCCAACTTTTGAAACAAGATAAAATCTGTAATTAGGTATAACACAAAAAATGTGATATATTTATTATTGATTTAAGAAACACTTCTCTGTGTGTAATTACACTTTTTGTATAATTTAGGCGCGCTTGACAAACCACACTTAAAATAACTATTCTAAAAAATATATTTAAGCAATAGCGTCAAACATTTTTATGTTTGTGATTATACTTTTTTGCAATAGTTTTTAAAACAAATATGTAATTTGATTGTACCGTGGTATATACAAATATACAACAATATTGTTATATACGAATCACAATATTCTTGATTTAAGAAAACATTTTTTCTGTGTATACTAAACTTTTTTGAAAACTTTTTTGCAAAATGTGTTTGAGAATAATTTTTAATATGTAATAATTATTAAATTATGAAACAAATTAAAATTATTTTTATTTAATTACTATTTCAACAGAATTTGGTGAAGACGCCATATATTAACTATATACAGGGTGATCCATAACTGGCATGCCAAAATAAAAAGTCCAAAAATATAAAAAAAGTTCCTATAAAGGTTGGTCCGGAAATGAGCCCTAAGGGATCCAGGGCCCTTTAAAATTGTAATAAAAATAGGGTTTTTAATTAATAACTCGGGTACCGTTTAAGCTAGAGCGGCGAGCTTTTGCATGTATACTAGTATTAATAAGGGAATAAGTTTATGTTAATTTATTTTTTTAATTTATCCAGAGGCGTGCCCAGACGGACAAAATATATGAGGCTTAAAACATTTTTGCCCCAAACTTTTATATGTGTATGTTTTTTGGATTTGTTGTAAAAAATATAGATTTCTAGAGTAAAAATACATATAAAATATCATATAGTGTAACACTGTAGGAGCAACCGTTATCAAAAAAAAAATGCAATTAAGAGGAAGTAACATTTTGTGCCACCAAAAACGTTACTTTTTAAAAGGCTATTACTCCTTTAATTTTAAATTTAGGTGTTTTGGTGTATAATACTTTTTTGCTCAGTTTTAAATGAAGAATCACCCTGCAGCATTAAAATTTTATTGGTGCTTTTTTTTGTTCCCCATTCAATACGTCATCTTCGAAGGGCCGTAGCTCCCTTAGGGCTCATTTCCGGACCAACCTTTAAAGAAACTTTTTTTCATATTTTTGGATGTAGAATCACCTCTTAAATACGGAATCTTTCTTTGATATTTTGGTCTATTGGTAATTATTGTGTGAAAACGTGGTATTGGCTCTTTGTACTTCTAAAGAATATTTGTATCTGTATTTGTTTGGTTTACAAAAGTCAATGTTTAATATTTATTACTAATTTGGTCTCATAATTTAGGCTACAAGCTAGGCTTAACAGTCTGATTAGGCTTGACACTCATTGCTTTCAATAATTTTAAACTTTTCAGGGCTCCTTGGTTTATATTAAATAATTTTATAATACCAAGCTTTCAACTAAATTATTTTGTATCGCAGAGAGCTCTGTGGCGCAGTACGTAACGTATCCGTCTACCAAACTATAGGTCTGCGGTTCAAACCCGCAGCAGCCGAGACTTTTTTAAAAAGTAATAATGTAGAGGTTTCTTGAAAAACTACCCCAACGATTGACGCGTTACTTACCAAATAGGGGCTTTACACATAGGGTTTGTATACTGCGACCCCTGGGGGGTCTAATTACCCAAAGGGTCTTTAGGGCAGGGGCTGCGTTTTGGATCTAAACGCCGAAAAGGGTACTAAAAAACTTAGGTACTAACAGTACTAATTATTAATTTGTTTTCAACAAATCAAAAGAGCCTACCGGAAACCGCCATTTTGAATTTTTAAATTTTCCGTAACAGGAAACAGCCATTTTGAATTTTTAAATTTCGCGCAACAGGAAACCGCCATTTTGTGACGTCACCGGAAACCGCCATTTTGTGACGTCACCGGAAACCGCCATTTTGTATTTTTAAATTTCCCGCCATTCAGTAGTTCAAATGTACCGATAATACAGATTACACACTTACCGACAGTAGTTCAAATGTACCGAACTGTCTGGGCCAACCGGCGCTATACCTACTAGTATAACTAAGGGCGGATTCATTAACGCCTTGCCTAACCAATTGGAGGTCATGAATAAGACCCGAAAGATCTCTTTTGTCGCCAAAACGGGCGAGAAGAAGATCTTTGATCGAAGCCCATGTTACTAGACTTCTACTATTTACAAGTTACGACGCGCGGTCGCGTAATTTGTTTTTATGTGAACCATTAATAAAAATTGCTGTTGATCAACAGCGATTTGTTGTGCTGTATCGCACGCGGTGATAAAAGAGTTGAGAAGTAGGTACTTGATCCCCATCGTACTCAGGGATTAGAGCGAAAATTTCTGCAAGTTTATAGGGTTCCAACAATTGTGACTCGCTGAGGAGTCTTCTTGTTTTGTCACGGTTGGTTCTGGGTCAGACATTGTTTTTAGGTAAAGGGAAAAGTTCGTAAAACAAAATAAAAAGGACAGGAGGAAAGAGAAATAAAATAAAAAATATATACGCTGTACACGATAAAATAAAAAGATTCAACTTACATTAGTGTCCTTTTTTCCATTTGAACTCGCGCACTCGAACTGGAGCTGATTCAATCACTTTAAAGAGCAGGACTCACAGGCTAGTTACTCCGTTCACCAACGCTAAGTGAATCCTACCGACTGCGCCAAATTTGTTATAACCCCGAATTGAAACTTGGGTTTTTAAAAAAGATATTATTTATTAATACAAATAAAATTAAAAGAACGAGTTACTTAGTCTAGATTCTAAAATATAATGCCTCTATATAAAACAAAATTATTCTTAAATACTAAATGGGACTGCTGAGATGGCATTTCTCATGGCTCGAGGCCTCCCACTGTGTTATTACATTGTTGCACTGCTGTCTCAGCAGTTTTGGGCACGCACAAGTCTGGTACGTGCCTTATCGCTGTTTAGATATAGGTAGGGTTCAGATATAACATCTCTCTCTCTCTCTCTCTCTCTCTCTCTCTCTCTCTCTCTCTCTCTCTCTCTCTCTCTCTCTCTCTCTCTCTCTCTTCAAGTAAATAATTCAGTTATGTCAAAACGAAGTAACCTAGTTTTTCTTTTTTAAAATAATCCCATGTCAATCCATGAAAAAAATATAAAAATGACACGAATTTTTTGCCGGTTGCCGATATGTAGCTGCTTTTAAAATATACTTGCCATAGATGGAGGAAATATCCTTTTGCAGTCGCCCCTATGTAAATGTTCTTTGTATGCTTGAATTAAATCATTTTTCGTATCGGGAGATAAACAAGGCTTGCATAATTGACACTTGGGTGATACACAGCTTGTTTTGCAAAGTATGCTTTTGCATTCTTTTGGAAATGTAGCCAAATTTTTATTAGCAACTATCATTTTCTCCTCTGCTTTTGACCTTTAAAAAAATTATAATTAAAAATATATTTATTTCATTGCCAAAAATTTAATATTTTACATGAGACATTGTAAACTGGTTTTGCTTAAGGCACATCGAGAGGGTCGCATAACAAGCATAATAAGTACGAATG
Organism: Brachypterus glaber; assembly: GCA_958510825.1. Taxonomy (NCBI): domain Eukaryota; kingdom Metazoa; phylum Arthropoda; class Insecta; order Coleoptera; family Kateretidae; genus Brachypterus; species Brachypterus glaber. Next base: position 2,145 of record CAUEHQ010000131.1, on the reverse strand, counting down.
CTATACCGTGATTGGCTTACATGATACATGACGGCACATCAAGCCAATCAAGTCATCGCATTCTTATGTACTATGCTTGTTATGCGAGCCTGTGGAGGTGCACAGAAAAACAGGATGTTAAAATACCGGTACTCGGTATTACCGATGTTGAATAATGTTGAATACCGATATTAATACCGGTATTGAAAAAATAAAATGAAATAACATTAACAAAACGTTATTGCTCTCCCATTTTAAAATTTTTCAAAATTTAGGGAAAGCCTTGTATTCGTGCAAAAATTTTCAATTTTTTTTTTGTGTATTAATAAATTAAAACGTCATAAAAAGCGAAATTTTATGACGTTTTAATTTTATTGTGTCGCAGTCGCGGATGTGGGTTTCTGAGAGTAGACAAATGTCTATAGGGTTGTCTGCGGGCAGGGTGCTTGGGGCATTTCCTGTACGAAGCGGTGTGACTACCCCCGCAGTTTGTGCATGTAGGGGGGGTTTCAAGGGTTTTCTTGCATTCTGACATGAATTGCCCTTCTGCACATTTTACGCAAACTGGTTTCGCATTGCACCTGTGCTGTGAATGACCGAATTTCTGGCCTCGATAGCATTGACTGATACCAGAATTTCGTCAAGTTCTTCAACTTTTTCTAGGTCTAGGAGGTGGATGGTTTGTAAAATCTTTTCATATTCGGATTTGGTAAGAGTGACTAGGATCAGGGGCATGTAAATTTTCTCCGTGCCTTTGATCATTCGATAAACTGAGGAGGGGTGAAAACCCACCCTCTCCAGTTTGTCTTTAACCTCAAATACGTCGATATTTAGGGGAATGCCTCTAGGACCCAGTTGAGTTGTTTTTCACTCGGTAAGGTGCAAGTGAAAAACTCAAGATTTGTTTCTAAAAAGGATTTTTTCATGGTAAGAAAATTGTCAGGGGTTGAGGGATGAATCCTATAGGCACCGTTGGTATATTGTACCTTAGTGTACCTTAGGTTATTCACCCCCAACTCCTTTGAAAATTCTGACCATTTTCATTCTAATTTGATGTTGATTGGGGGAAATTTCACCCTCATCGATATCTTGAGTTTTTTTGTATTTGTGTGAACTGTCCTTGAGGCTTCGGAGACGATTTTCATGAGAAGGATGTTGGGGGCTTTGGGTGGAGAGTGGTTAGAAATTTTGTTTTTAGGTGATGGTGAAAGAGTGATTACATCTTGTACAGGAGCGTTGGATGATTGGGCAGGGGGGTTTGATATATCGGGGGGAAGAAAAAATTGTCCTTTTTTATGATGTTTTTACCCTTGGAGGGGTTGTGTTTAATGACCTGGGAATTTTTAAGGGATGTGACTTTTTCGAAGTCAGGCTCGCTGCGTTTGCGGGAGGTAGGTTGGGGTTCATCTTCTTAGTCATCATCAATGTCTTGAATGCTTATATAACTTAGTTTTTCCAGTGTTTGTCTTCGGGGTTGAGGGACTCTATGTCCAGATCTGGAAGTTTCGATTTTTTCTTGGATTGAGATTTGAGATTTTTTTTTTGTTTTGAATGTTATTTTTGTGGGAGGTTTGTTGAGGTTTGGAAGTTTTCGGACTGTTTATCTTGAGTATTTTGGGTAGAAAGGCGTTCGAAGTTGTTTATTGCTGTGATTACACATCTCCATCTAATCAAATAAAAAAGATAAAGCTACTGTACCATTTAAAAGAATAACCTTGTGTATAGTATAGACACCTATAGACCTTTTCATGAATAATGCTCTCCTGTTATAATATTTAAAGATTCTTATTGAAAATCGTGGAAATCTCCTAGAAATCTGGTGGAAATCTGCAAAACCAAACCAAACGGTTTCGGAACACCGCAAAATCGATATATCAAAAGATTTGTTAAATATTCGTCAAAGCTTCGTCAAAGATTTATCAAAGGTTTGGGTTTCATTTATTTTTAAGAAATCTTTCACGAATCTTTCACAAAGCTTTGACTTATGGTTGTTTATTTAGGGCGGCCTTAAATTTACCTAAATTTTAAAGATGCTCTTTGTATTTGTTCTCCTACTCCCACAAGTCCAAATACATTGTACAAAACTTGCTGGTATAAAAGTTGGTTTGGCGGAAAATGCGCAGAAGATAAATTTGGACTCATATTGGCTTCTAATAAAAAAATATT